>JAUKPT010001650.1:0-14754 GCA_032273505.1 Nanomia bijuga | reverse complement strand
AGTGCTTTTCTGCTCAAATGCCCACTTTACGTAAGCCAAAAGAGCATCACTTGATGCAGCAGTTAATGCAGTGCTTTTCTGCTCAAATGCCCACTTTACGTAAGCCAAAATAGCATCACTTGATGCAGCAGTTAATGCAGTGCTTTTCTGCTCAAATGCCCACTTTACGTAAGCCAAAAGAGCATCACTTGATGCAGCAGTTAATGCAGTGCTGAATCTACACAACATAAATCACCTTGTCACAGTATACTTGTCACTCTGCCGCAGTATACCTATACCTTTTATGATGAACCTGCATAGGCATAAATTTAGCTTTAATGTATTGATATGAAGTAAAATGTAATCACGTACTAAATTTTTTATTTATTTATACTCTTCCCGAAAAATTAGCACATGTTGCCAGAAAAAAGCAAAATTGTGAGAGAACTGGGGGGGGAGGGGCGTCCCGTACGCCTATGTGAACGTAAGTGAACACCTTTCCAATACAATCTTTCAACATATTTCATCTTTAGCGCATTATTTTGTAACACCACATAAGAAAAAAACGAGTAAAAAAAAAATGAAACTTCTCAGCAATGTTTTGAAAGCAAATTTTGAAAGCAAATGTCTGACCGTGCTACCACTATGCGCGCGTTCTTTCTCCATCATACCATAAACACAAACATGTTTATAGAAATAATATTTGTTAACGCGTAGGCGGAAACACGAAAAATGTAACTATAACGTCTTGATTGGTCGACAGCTACGTCATTAAGAAAGTAATTGGTTGAACTCAAATTATCGTCATTTTAGCCAATCATATCAAAAGATTACTGATAGTGAATTCTAACGTGCTTACGTAACAAAAAGAATGCAACACTTTTTCTCAGCAAATATGCGCAGTTTAATTCTCTTTAACCAATTAGTTGAAAAAATACGTGAAGACTTTAGCTAAATTCTCTTTCTAGATTTCTTCTTTTTCACTCGGTGCAAATAAGGAGTTGACGAAGGAAGAAGAAAATGAGACTGGGAGGTGCGGCTTATAGTTTCGTTCGCGAAAGAGAAAGTTTTTTAAACGATAATTCATTGACGGTGATTCATTATTAATGAGTATAATGTAGCATTGTTGTATATTGTTTTTCTTTACAAGACTTCACATCATTTCTTTTGGTTGGTACAGTAAGAACTCGAAGTGAAAACCTTAAAATCATAGTATAATGCATTTCAGGAATTGAATTCAATGGACAGTTGATTGCAAAGTTGCTTAATTCAAAATTTAAGATACATTTGACACCTTAAATGCAATTAACTGTATTCGAATGGAACAGAATATTATCAAGGCAAATTTAAGTCAAGGTAATGGATATTGTACGAGAAGGAAATTAACAGGGAAAGATGAATAGTTTCCATTGCTTGTTTGGGCTGGCAATATGTATTGTTATTGTCACTGGAAATTCTCAGGACCAGAAAGCTTTGCTTTTAAATTTCTACAAGAAGTTTTCAGAAGAACATGTCGTTTTTGAAAAAGGAGTTAGCGACACAAAAGGAAGTCGGCAAATGACGATGGATAATTCTACAATTGTTGGAACAATCGAAGACGATTTGATCATATATAACAATACCATTCGTAATTTAACCATAAAGAACAATATTGAGAATTTACTGGATATATTACCTGAAACAGTCGCATTGTCGAGACAAGAAGCGCTTGAGAAGAAGGACAGACTGGAGAAAGAACTGGATGCAGAAGGTCGGTTGATACGAGGGGCTATTGACAACCCGGTAATACCCATGTCAAAAGGGCTCCTCAGAAACTTATCACGATACATCAACACAACAACAGCGCAAATAGCTTCTTGCTCGAAACAACCGTTCAACGAAATAAACGTTCTGCAACATAAAGGTGATTTCCATACAAAAGGTGATTTCCATACAAAAGGTGATTCCCATACAAACGGTGATTCCCATACAAAAGGTGATTCCCATACAAACGCCAAATGTCAGATGGACGAATTGAAATCGTTTTCGTGTAGTTCGCGTATCGAAACGGAAGATCTGGGTGAGAATTACTACCCGCATCATTTCATCCACGAGAAGTGTTCCGATTGTAAAAAGTGCGTTTACGGATCGGGAAAGTGCAAACAGAATTCCATTCGGATTATCGTGTACAAAGACGAAGGGGGTTATGGGTTAAAGGAATTCTACAAAAGGAAACAGGAAGTGTTTACTGTATATACAGGTTGCACGTGCTTAATGACGTCAGATACGGCGATTTTTCGAATTCTTGATTCAGTATGTGGCAATGAAGAGCATGAATTCAATTGCTCTTAGTAGAAGAGATGGAGAGTTCAATTCTAAAACGCAGCCAGTTATAAATAAGGGGTAAAACCTAATGTGCCAGGACAAATTCCCAAAATATTTGTGTTTTTTTATGCCTTTTCAAAACATTGAAATTGTACTTTCTAGACTCATTTCAAGTTCAAGAAATTTTTTTATTCCGGTTACTAGAGAATTCTGCGGGGGAGAATTTTGAGTTCCGAATATCCCAATTTTTTCATTCCATCTTATGAGTCGACCAATGAAATGTTTATCACTTCTATTTAGAAAAAAATCTTAAAAAAATTGAAGGAAGTAAATTGCTCTTGAAAAATAAAAGATATCAGGGAATAAGATAATTTACTTGTTCAATTCTCCATTTGATTGGTTGCAAATTACATCATGAAGATTTTGGTTGGTACAAATAATACATTTCACTGAAATTAAGTGAGTGACGAATCCGGATAAACGAATCATTTGTGAAACTTTCTCATCCGAATCCGGATGAATGGCCGAGCGGTTAAGTGTCTCACCTATCATTACTAAATACTGTGCGATCTGAGTTCAATACCGAGTCGCGCCAACAAAAAATCAATCAATACTACTCTAGTAATGAAGGCTAGTTAACATCAACTACAATCGTTAGGCTGTTAGTCTGTCTGGTCAACCCATGCCATGTGAGGGGAATTGGTTAGTGAGCTGGTACCTGACGAAACACTTGATGGAGCTATAGCCCGAGGACTAGCCTACGGCTATGCATGACTGTTCCATCATAAGTGCATACCTTACCTTACCTTACCTTACCTTACCTTACCTTACCTTACCTTACAGCTAAATATGCGTTTACATTACATTATTTTTGTTGATACAAACAAACGGGTATGAGCAAATACCTTTTGTTAAGAATTTTCTTTATTTCATTCACCCAAAACAAAACAAAAAAAGCATGGAACAACATACATGCTACAAATTATACGTGCTTAGTGACATGGTCTGCAATTTTCACAATTATTACAAACACTTCTGAGATCTGAGAAAAGCAATCAGCAGAAATGCCCAACCAAGAGGGCACAGCGAATTATGGCATACTTAAAAATGCCATCATTCACTCTTCTTAAAAGAATTCAAAATTATCCAACGAGAAGCAATCAATGTTGATGGAATATCCAACAGCGACTTTAACGATAATATGCAGACAAGTCCTTAACAGGATTAGGCTTTAGGATTAACTTGATTGGCTGAAAGAGACCATGCAGGGAGAAATCATTTAGCCAAAGGCTATAACAATGTGCTTTCCCTGTAAGACATAGCTTTGAAGGGCTGATACAGCTCAAAACACCTGTATATTATTTCTTGTTTTGAAATGACAAGCTGAAAAGCGAGAAAATAAACAAATCAATTTTAATATTTACTTGAATCAGTAGAAATCGCATAGCAGAAGAATGTTTTGAGTCGATCAAGGAGAATAGGTTTTGTTTTTTTGTTTGTTATGTTTTTTTACAAACTGTCTAAGAGTGAGGTTCAATGACGTTGCCTACCATTCGAGAGGTAGATGATTAGGGAATAAGCGTACTTGATTTCTGTGATTTCGATGTTTCTGTGATTTATTTCTAAATCCTTGGTGGTTTCTGAGTTTTCTTTGATTTATTTCAGATTATTTCCAACTTCTGTAATTTGTTAGTGTTTTAGTTATTTCTGTGATTTTTTTCAGATTTCTCAGTGATTTCTTTGATTTCTCTGATTTATTAGTGATTTCTTTGTGGTTTCTGTGATTTCAATTTGAATACTACCATTTCTCTGGGTATTTTTGTGATCTTGATTTACGTGAGTTCAGTCATGTCTTTTGTGATTTCTTTGATTTCCATGTGATAATTTAGTGACTTTTGTGATCTTTATAACATCCTAGTAATTTATATTTTAAGAGTAGTAGTGAACCTAGAACAGCTTAAATGATTTGTAACCTCCTCCCCATAAATTTCCATATGTTTATTGTTTAATAGAATTCCGGCTAGTAGGTTGATACGGGGAAATAAATACGGAAAGCTTCCTGATGAAAGAGCACCAAGGAGGAGATAAAAATTCAGCCATCGTGCTGGATTTCCAAGAAAAGGATCTCCCTCCCACATCTCGATCTGTGTTCACGATCCTAACAACAATAGGATAAAGCAATGTATCGAAACTCTTTGAAACTCTCCAATTGGCAATTCGACGACTTGAAACGAACTGACGGCATTTTGGTGTATATATTGTAGAGTGATGCTATAACATTGTTGATAAAGCCGTTTGGTGACGTTGTAAATTTGAAGTCTCCAATGACGACGTTTGCAGTGGCAAACGAAAATGTAGGTTACAAGAAATTAGAATCGTGAAGCTTTTTGTATTAAATTTTATAATGTTTATTGTTCTACTATATTTTTGGTTTCTTAGTAAAATTATTCACTGGTTTAAACAACTATGTCTTATGTCTTTTATGATTTATATGATTTCTTAGTGATTTCCTTGATTCTGGATTCTAAAATCTCTATGATTTATTTCTAGCTTCTATGATTTCTGTGATTTCTTTCCAATTTCTGTGATTTCTTAGTGATTTCTTTCAGATTTCTTAGTGATTTCTGCGATTTCTTAGTGATTTCTGTGATTTCTTAGTGATTTCTGTGATATCTGTGATTTCTTTCTAATTTCTTAGTATTAGTGAATTCTGAGTTTTCCGTGATTTTCATAGTGATTTCTGCGTGATTTCTGTGATTAGTTTGTGCTTTTTAAGAAATATATTCTTTAATCATTTACCCGTTCATCTCTACAAATAGTGGCTGAAATTTCTATTTCTGCTTTATTAAGGGGCATTTTTTTACCAGAAAATGTCTGTTAAGCATTTACCCCCGCCTCCCTTCCTAATGAATCTTAAAACGTTATATCTTTTCTACTGAAGTATCAGGGACATTAGAAAGCTATATAATGTAATCGAATGTTTTCATATATGCTCTAATAGATTATCCTCCTTCAATAGACATTTTCTGTTAAAAAGTATGAACAACTTTTTGAGATGTACCAATACTCGAAATCAATAATTACAGTACGTTAGTTTTGACAAAAGAATTATTTCACATAATGTAACAGGATATTTTTTTGTCGACGTAATGTGTTTTAGTCATCATGCTAATAACAGTTATAATGGTTTTTATAAAGATGATATTTACGAGAGTTATCGCCAAAGTCAGGCCATTTCAACTGATTGATTGGTTAGAAATTACATCATCAAAAAGCTCATTTGTTACATTCAAAATGTCACAATTTGATGTTGTAATAAAATCGAAAAATGACAAAACAATTATCAATGAGCCAATTGGGATCTTTGATGATGTAATTTCTAACCAATCAAAAGATCTAATTAGACATTTTTATACGAGAATTGAGATTCCAAGTTAGGGAGAGAATCGTCTTATATGTGAACTCTCAACTCAAATAAGAAATTTCATCATCTATAAACGACGAAGAGATAGGAGTAAGAGAGATAAAGGTGTAAAGAACTATCAGAGATATAGGTGGATTTCAGGTGGATTTCAGATGGATTTCAGGTGGATTTCAGATGGATTTCAGGTGGATTTCATTTGCTTACATGCAACCCCGTGGCGCAACGGTAAATATTTCGGCCAACAGCGGTGAGGGGGGGGTAGTGTGGGGGGGGAAGGGGGTGGAGGAATAACTAAAATTTGTTAAAACAGGGAAAAAATAAGAAAAATAGGAAAATGGTTAGGTAATAAATAAGAAGTTTTGGCCTAAATATTTACCGGTGCCGTAGCGATCTAGTAACCTATAATACAGAGAATTTGATTGGATGGTATGTTCCAGATTGTGCTTGTTCAAGCATAGTGATTATAAAATTATATGGCTCACAAAATTTAATTGGTTCAAGATTACATCATCAAGATTCTGATTGGTTCATTTAAAAATGTTTTCTTCATTTATGACCCTAAGAAAACATCAAATTGTGACATTTTGAATTAAGCCAATCAGCTTCTTGATACTGTAGTTTCTAACCAATTAAAATGCTAATAAAGCCGAAAGTACGAATTGCTGAAATGGAATCAGATTTTTTACATACAACTAGTTTGATCACGTGACTGCTATAAGCTTGAGATGCGTCTACACACGTGATTTAGCTCCTTTAAAGTATAGATTATTATTAAAAATATCGACCATTGGACAATTATTTCGGAAGTTTACAGAGCTTAAAGTGGAGTCCACTCTACCCGAAAATACCTCAAAATACAGCAAAATACACTAAAAAACAATGGTAGTGTGTTGTACATTCGACTTAATAACTTAATTCCAAAATAATTTCACAATGATTGATATCTTTATCTAAAATTAACCGAAAGGCTTTAGCGCACACAGCAATATAGTTTTCAGTGGCAAAAATTGTGAAATAAAGAAGTTGAAAATTTTTTCTTCTTTATTTTTCGTAAAAACAATGTTAAGCTCTTGATTTCCTTTCTAACAAGCCCTTGTTTTTAAAAATTGGTCAAGAAAATAGTGAAGATATAGCAAAATCATCTAGAATTAGTGTCAAGAGTTTAATATATTTCTATATGATGAACATTACTTCCATTCTAATTGGTAATCACATCACGTGATAAAAACTAGATATTTGTAAGAAATCTAGTTTCGATTTGATATTATGCACGAGTTTCGTAGTTTCGTAGTTTCTAGATGACGTCATTCTCAGCCAATCAACAGTCTAAAAAGTTATGGGCTTCTTCGATGTTATGTTTGGTCGATAACTGCAAACTGATTAGAGATCATCTCAAAAGTTTGTCTAGTTTAGACTATTGATTGGCGTAATATTACATCATCATAATTCTGATTGGTTCATTTTAAAATGTTACAATTTGATTCTTCCTTGAAGTCAAAAATGACGATACTATTTTCAAACGAACCAATCAGAATCTTGATGGTAATATTTAACTAATCAATAGTCTACATTAGATAAACTTTTGAGATTTACGAAATGTGTTTAAGATATTCTCATTGGTTGGAAATTACATCTTAACAGTTTTGATTGGTTCCCAGTCTAGAATCCAAGGGTATTTCGGCGGATTTATCCGGCGAAAACAAGCTTTTTTCCCAGCCTACCGGCGTAGCGAACCTCAATATAAATACGTCAGGATACGTTACTAAAATCAAATTAAGTACTAAGGTTCATAAAAAGCCTTTAAAACAGTAGAACAAAAGTACAAACAATAGAAAATGTTTGATACCGGCGTGCGAAACCCGCAGATTCCATACTGGATTAGTTCACTCAGGAATTTGGTGAGTAGTGTGATTTTGGCGCATCTGAAACTCTTTTTTGAGGCCTGAAATTCCCCCGGCATTGCTACCCCCGAATGACGTCACGCCGTATCCAAAAACCTAATCTAAAACAATTAGTCCAAACAATGGGTACAGCAAAATGGAAAAAGACGGTGATTTCATAAATTATCATAAATTATGACATTTTTAAACCAACCAATAAGAATCTTGATGATGTAATTTTCAATATGATAAATTAACCTATAATTTGTAGACAAAGCGGCTCGTGCATTGTTTTGTTCTGTAGATAATTACTTCATCGAGAAACTAATTCCAAAAAGTCTCTATATTGGATAGATTTTTAGTATATTGACGGTTTGATTTTGGGGTATTGTCTAGAAGTTCTTACCGCATACCGCATCTAGATCATGATTGGTCCACTTAAAACATGTCACGATTTGAAATTTTTAAGCTTATAACAATTGTTTTATCAAGTGAAATAATCAGAATCTTGATGTGGTATTTTTCATCCAATAAAACGACAATTTGCCAACATTTGTTAGACGATACTCAAAACAATGGCAAATTTTCTACATGCATTACAATCATTTCTGTTATCACAGTGGCGAATCTGACCCAATTTCTGTTATTTCAAAAGTGATATTTACCCCAAGCTGTGAGAAAATTTGGAAAATTGAAGCACTGGAAAGGCTTGAAACACGCATACTACTGGGTTTATTTTTCAGAGTTTTTGCCCTCATTTTGAACCCAGTTTAACAATTTATTGGGCCAACTTAGTCTTAGATGATAACACCTACCAAAATATTGCTCTTATCAAAAATGAGTGTCTTCCACTCCTGACCCACCACTGTTTCCTACCAATCAAAAAGCTAAACATTTCATGGTTTGCAAGTCAGTAACCTTGACAACCTAGCAGGTCTTTCCGAAACAACTTTGTCTTATAAAAACTCATTTTTTAGGAGACTAGAAAACTAAAATGTAAACAAAATGTAATACAGTTTATGTATCGACGAATGAAAACCTTTTTTGAGAAGACGGGAGCAATCTGAAAGTCAGTGAATTTAAGAAACTTTATTATCTCTTAAAAGTTTGTCCAATTTAGACTATTGATTGGTTGAATATTACATCATCAAGATTCTTGCAAACAAAATGTAAAACAGTATATTCATAGAAGAATGAAAACCTTTTTTGAAAAGACCCCTAAGGGTTAATAGTTAAATAGTTAATGGTTAATGGCCCCTGAAAATCCTATTTTAAATTCAGGAACTTTATAAACTTTCTCATCTCTTAAAAGTTTGGCTAATTTAGACTATTGATTGGTTGAATATTAAGATTCTCGTAAATAAAATGTAAAACAGTTTTTAGTTGTTTAAGTTTATTTATCGACGAATGAAACCCTTTCTTGAGAAGACCCCTAATTTTTAATGGTTAATGGTTTAATGGTTTAATGGTTAATGATTTAATGGTTAATGGTAAAACGCCCCTAAAAGTCATATATTTAAGTCAGTAAATTTAGAACCTTTATCATCCCGAAAGTGTCTAATTTATACTATTGATTGGTTGTATATCAACATTCATGTAAACAAAATTAAAACAGTTTATTTATTGTTTTTAGTTTATTTACTGATCGTCGCTACATGTTGCCTCATACCAATCCCGTATGTCGTCGCATTGTTCAAGCCATGGAGGAGATGATTCTGATGGGTTGAATATTACGTCATGAAGATTCTGATTGGTTGATGTTGATGATATGGAAAGAAACGATTTGCCGATGATCAAACGAATATACCCGACGTAAAATACTCTAAAATCTGATTTGATGACCATTTCGAAAAAGTTAAAGAAGACTTGTGGATGAAATAGAAATTGATGAAGAAGAGAAAGCCGAATCGAATTGAGTTATAGCTTATCCTTGTCATTTCTTTTTTTCGTAATGACATGCATAAATGCTTCTTCTGTCAAATAGGACACATCACATCACTGCATATATAATTTGGTAAAATAAAAAAACAACTCTTTTTGTGTTATCGCTCATTCACTCACTCACTCGCTCAGAAAAAAATAAAAAGCCCTTCTTTCTTTTTATCTGCATATAGAAAAAGTACTTTAGACTAGACTTAATATAATTTTTTTATGCTCTAAGTTTTTTATTGACATCGGCTGATTCTAACAAGAAAGTCGGCATACAACTAAACTGTATTACTTACACAGAGAAATGGCTATTGTCTCAACTAATTTATTTTTACAACATTGACGCAGATAATCATCATCGTAACAAACAAACGAACCAGTGAGGCTTACATCAAATATTTACAGAGTAAAAAAAAAAGAAAGTTTTTTTTTCAGTGTCAAAATTCATCAAATTACTATGATGAACATTTAGCGAAAAAAAAAATAAAAAGACGGTGTACTTGCTGCCATCTATCTTTGGCGAATCTTTAGTTATAGTGTACACAAAAGTTAATGAGCTGGATATTAATTTAAAAACACAATATTATTGAATTTTGATGAATTTTTTTTTTTTATGAATTAATTAATGATGGTATTAAGGGCATCGGAGTTAATTATAGTGCTGTTGCTATTGTTTGTGCATTGTATCTCGACGCATTGGTGGCTGAGCTCGCAGGTGTTCACCGTTGGGTCACGCGGGGGATGCAGCAACATTGCTGGTTTAGTTAAAGAGCAAAAGACTTTATGTAAGCAGTACCCTTCGCTGATGGAGGTGGTGGGTCTGGGCGCTAAACTCGGTTTACTCGAATGTCAACATCAGTTCCGCACCTCCAAGTGGAACTGTTCGCATGAGAACCAGCGACGGAAAGGACTTTTAGGCTTGCTGACGAGCAAAGGCAACAAGGAAGCTGCTTTCTTTCAGGCTATCACGTCTGCAGGGGTCGTATCTGAAGTGAGTCGCGCATGTAACGAAGACAAGCACCACCAGTCGTGCTCGTGTGATTACCGGAACCCCGGGCGTACGACGCTCAACGGGGTGGACTTCAAGTGGAGCGGGTGCAATGATAATATTAAATTCGGGGTTCAGTTTGCGCAAGAGTTCTTCGAAGCGAGGGAGATCGGTAACGACGCACGTGTGCTTATGAATAAACAAAACAATCTCGCAGGGCGGATGGCTGTTAAACGTAATATGTGGCTAGATTGTACATGCCACGGTGTATCGGGTGCGTGTAATCTCCGTACGTGCCGCTACTCGTTACCAGACTTTTACGCTGTCGGTGATTTCTTACAAAAGAAATACCATAGTGCTGTCTATGTGACGCTGGATCAATCTAAAAACATATTAGTGCCCCGCATTATAGGAGTGAAACCTCCGACAAAAACTGATTTAGTATACCTCGAAGAGTCCCCGGACTATTGTGTCGAGAATGTCCGAGAAGGGACACTGGGGGTTAATGGGCGTATATGTAACCGGACCTCCGACGGGCAAGATGGTTGCGGTGTGATGTGTTGTGGAATGGGTTTCCATTCGAAGAAGGTTTGGGTCGAGGAGAGCTGTAATTGCGAATTCAAATGGTGCTGTAAAGTAAAGTGCGATAAATGTCGGATTGAACGAATACAGACATTTTGTCGAGCGAAGAAACGACGACGTCACAATCGCTATAGAAGTTACGAATCCCCATTTTCAGATGTTTAGAGAGGGGATGGGGATTGTTGCGTCAGACGAGAGTGAGAGGTTTATGGGAAAGGATCGAAATTATGGCTAAGATCACCAATTTGATTGGTTGAAAATTACATCATAACGGTTCTGATTGGTGCACTTACAAACATAAGTTAGCATAAAATCAAATAACACTAATTGAGTTCTTAATGATGTGATATTCAACCTTTTGAATAACCGAATTAGCCTTTAATTTTGAGCTGGCTTTTAAATTAGTTTTCATTTGCCGCCGATGATAACCTGCCATTATTATTGCCATTGGATACCTCTGAACGTTAAACGTTACAAACGAGAAAAAACCGAAAGAAATCTTGCTATATACATTGCATCAAAAATGATTACTCCATAAAAAGGGTCTACAATTATCACATTGAATGGACGAACTAAAATACCGAAAAGTTCTGAATCGCTTGAATGTTACCGACTGGATAACCATAAAAAATGTACAGTGTTTGACATCACAATGTACCGCGGTATGGAGGGAATGTGAATTTAGAGAAAAAATCTCACTGATGAGTATTGAGTTAGAAGCGGGGATCTTCTTTACTCCTCTGTCTCATATATGGAACGATACAAAACACAGGGTTACCGCTTCGAAAATCTCCTCTTCAGTATTATTATCATTAACTAGAAGATGATTGATTTTTCATGCATGCCTTTGAAATGCGAACAAAAAGCCTAAACGAGATAAGAAAATATTTACTTTATTAAAAAAAAGACGAGAGTAGAGAGATAAGAAAAAAAGTACTGTCGGTCTAAATGAAAGAAATTGAACCTTTTTAATGACCACCAACTGATTGTACGATTATTTAAATAATATATTTGTGAAATGAATTCAATAAATATTTGTCTAATTGATATACACGGGTTTCTTTTACTCTAAGACTTGCTAAGCCTCCATTACCTTGCAAAGCACACAAACGCACAAGACAAGGCATGTCAACTCTGTATACAGCTTGATCCACCATTATACCTATCTAAACAGAATAATGTGTTTATGGATGAGTAATAGGTCTTTGATCTGATATACTCTGTTCGACTAATGATTTAGTTGTTTGACTTGCTGAAAAGAATTCTGTGTGGCCCGGCGGGCTATCGAGTGGTATATCACTGTTGAGAAATCTTATACGAGAATTCATATTGTTTCTTCGGATTTCTCATAGAAATTATTTTGATGAAACAAAAATTCCGTACGCTTTTTCCTTTAGTTTTTTCTCCCACGTGGGCTTTGCACGTTTTCGCATATTTATGGTTCATGGACTTTTTTCTGCTAGAGTAATTTCTCTTTGCGTCTTATTCGACTAATGATTTAGTTGTTTGACTTGTAGAAAGAATTCTGTGTGGCCTGGGCTATAACGTGGGTTCAGCACATTTTTCAAATTTTCGGTTCCTGGACTTTCGCCTGAAGGAATAATTGTGTAAGTGTGACCTGACCATGTGTTTTTTTAAATGGTCTATTGTTATTAACATCCCGACCAAGTGCCTCGGTGGTCACTTTCATTTCTACCGGGGTCGAGGTCGAGGGTTGTCAGATAATTTTTGACCGGGAGAAAAAATGAGCGACTAATTTTGGTATCTACTTAAAAAAGGGGATGAACTTTATTGTTTATATCTTTGCTGAAAAATTGGTTTTGTAAAAGAATTATGACCGGGGTTTGTGTGACTAGCTCGGAGGATTTCCTTACTGGGTGTTTTGATTGGCCGAGGCGGTAGCCAACGAGGCTCTTTACATGCGTATCGTGGTAACGGCTTAACACTTTTTCGGCTTGAATTTCCCTCAAAAAAGGACGCGCTGTTATTTTCTGACTTTTAGTTTTATATAGTTTAACACCTTTTGGCCAAGTTTTTAGTTCAATTTGACATGGAGAGGTGCGAATTTTCTTATATTTTCAATACATTTTAACCAAAATAAAAATACAAGTTATCTTTTGTTTGGATAATGTTATAACGCGGATTTTATGAGGATAGGTTAATGGTATTATGAGAAACATTCCCTCAGACTAAAAGTCCCACCTACTGGTTTGTCAGGTACCAATTTAGTACCCAATCCCTCACATGGCATGGGTGACTCGTCAGTATTGCCTAACGATAGTTATTGTGCTCTCACTATTAGCATAGTTCGTATATCTAATAGTTAGGAAACCTATCTATATATATTATTGTCGATGTTGTGCACGAATAATTAATCACCCAATGTATAGAAATCTATTGATGGAAACGATTGACTCGAAACAATACCATACTTTTTAACTAATTGGGAAATACGTCATAATAGACAATATAATAGAAAAGTCGTAAATTTCAAGTCACTTGGTATTGTTCATGCACAAATTTCTTTATCATAATTCAATAGCGTATCATAACTATATATATATACAAACTACGCTATTAGCTCGAATCAATTGCATTGTTTGCAATGACATTCAAGCCTCGTCCTCCATCCAGTAAGTATCTCACGAAGACGACGCTTAACTTACATCAATGGAATTTTGTTGAAACATTTATTTTCTGTTATAACCCAGGCGACGAAACACAAGTGTGCCCATATGATCTGCTTCATTGCCTAGGAGTCGACTAACGTACTTTGATATCATAAGATTGCCCAATAGTTAACTGTCCTGTAAAACGCCTTAAGGGCATAAATTCACCTAAATATGGGATATATCAGCTTAATAATTTACTGTTATTTCATGCATTGTTCCCCGACTGTAAATTTGATTCCCTATTCAAGAAAATTTAGAGTTGAACTCCTGAAGAAGAGATGTTTATAACCTATAAAAAGACTTTACTAGTAGAGATGTTTAGAACCTATATAAAGACTTTACTAGTAGAGATGTTTATTTATTTGATCGTTTGCTCACAGGCACCCATAGACTCTCTAGTTCTCTTTTAAGCTCTTTTTTGAACCCCTGGTCAGTGGTTTTTAATTCTCTTTCTGCAATGAACAAGTTCGGGTGGGGGGGGGTAATGATATAAATATTTCAAGCAATGTAATTAGTCATTAGTTGATTTTTTTTTGTTGATTTTGTTGATTTATCAATCTTGAATACACCAATTCAACATGTAGGCCACGTAGGGCTCGGACACTAACTGATGAGGATAAAATTTATAGTCCAGTATATTTATATGGAGTTTATTTGAAATATTAGTGTAATTTAATTGAAAGTATCATTAATTAAAATATCGTCTATTTATTTTAAGAATAATTAATCAATCTTATCAATATTTGTAATTAATCTTGTTTTATTGTTTCTCCCTTTTATGCCTTTTATGCCTTTTGTTAGAAATATCTGACTCAGCATAATATCTTTTGTTTTACATGACAAGTGCTACTTTACCCCGTCAAACATCTAACATGTAGAATTGGTGTATTGAAAAGCATCCGCCATAAAATAAGCGTGTGACCCGGGGAACGGGGAAATTCCCCGGCTAAAATTCTAGATTTCACCTAAATTCACCTAAATTCCCCGGGTGAATCT
>JAUKPT010001649.1:0-14756 GCA_032273505.1 Nanomia bijuga | reverse complement strand
TAAACAACTAAATCCTGAAAATTAAGTTAAAGCGAGAAAAAAATCACAAAGATGAGTGTTGTACGAAAAAAATGGAAGAGTGGAATTTTCCTGCGCCTGGGTGAGCTGAAAAAAAATCCACCCGGGCGGTACGGCGCAAACATAACTATATATTTTTTCGGCCTTATTCTAAACATACCTTGCATTTCATCCGGGAGTTGACTCAAAAAAAAAGTGTGGATCACGATACGGACGAGAAATCCTATGATCCGGTCCGGCTTTAAAAAATGGCTTGGAACAAAATCCGGACGAAAAATCCTTTGTTTCGGACCAAAGGGTTCTCTAAATGGACCAAGCGTAGCTGAAACTTACTTTACTTTGCTTTTGATTGTTTGTAGGAGAGGAATGCGCTGATCAATACACCACTTGTGAAGATTTCGCAAAGAATGAATATTGTACAAAATATTACAACTTGATGAAGATACAATGTAGAAGATCATGTGGATTCTGTGGTAAGTCTTCATGTATACACGTGTCTAATTCTATTCTTTTACTTGTACACGAAGGCACGTAGCTCACCGTAAAATTAAAGGGTTTGGGGGGTTATTGAAATTTGATCAAAAGTTAATTCAAAGCTCCATTTTAGAAATTCGGCATTGATCCTTGTACTTCCCCTTCTCGTCTTCGTGCCAATGAACATGTATTTCTACTCATAAGGAACACCATTTTTGGGTTTTAACTTCGTGTTGCCTATAACATTTAAGGAAATTAAACCTAAATCAAATCAATCCTAAATTGATAAACCTGAATTTTTTATAAACTAAACTCGCACAAACTGTAAAGTTGTGAAGCAGTTGCTAAGCTCTATAATTCAATTTTTCTTTTTCGTATGTTTTCACGTCTTGGCAACAGAAAAATCTAAAGTCCATATATAAGTCATTTTTCTTTCTATAAATGTCATTTCTGACACCATTTTGAACTCAAAAGTTACTTACGCGTATACGATACCATCCTGAAGTTTGTTTGGTCATTCATGCCAAGAACGTGCTTCATAAATCTATTCATACGATATTTTAGATCCAAATGCAAAGCCAAGCAGCGATGCGGCGCAGTCAACAGGTAGAACAATATATCAAGCAGAAAGAAATTGCGCTGAAATCAAAAGCATAACTTGATTGCGCGCAATCTTTGATGAAACAAGTTTTTCAAATAGCCAAAAGCCGTTAGCGCAAAAGTTGCGATAGCTGGTAGCCTGTATGACGTTTGAAAGCGAGATATTTAGAACGTTTTCTTTGACTTAGTGCCTCGATGGCTACCGCCTCGATCAAAAATAAGATCCTGCGAGGAAAACCTCGGATGCAAAATGCATCACCGAGGACTTCCCCGGCCAGTTACACAAACCCCGGCCATAATTATTTTACAAAACCAAATCCTCAGCAAAATATTAATTCCCTCCTCAAAAATATAAACAATGAAGTTCATCCCCCGGTTAAATTTTTAAGTAAATACCTAAGTTGAATTAGTTGCTCGTTTTCTTCCTCTGCCAAAATTATCTGACAATCCTCGACCTTTTAAAAGTTGCAGCCTTAAGTCTTTCCCCCGGCAGAATTGAAAGTGATCACCGAGGCACTTGGTCGGGATGTTTTTCTAATTTTTATTTGAATGTATATTTCTTTGAAAGATATGCTTTTTTAGAAAACTTGGTAAAACTAGTGAAATATCATTTGATATATAAATTAGAATTAGTGGGGGGTGTTTTAGAGAGCCTATCAAATATGGTTAAGATTTATGATACCTTAAGTGGATTAATTTTCATGTGGATTTATTTTAGCATGGATTTATTTTCGCGTGGATTAATTTTCGCGAATCAAGAATCATCGAAGATGTACATTTTTTTTAAATGTCGAATTCATTGCATTTAAATACAAGTGAGACACGTTGAAAAATATTCTTAGTTTTGCGCGGATTTATTTTCGCGAATAGAGCATTGGAATGAAGTCCAATTCGCAAAAATAACCATGCGAAAATTAATCCACATAAGGTATATTGTACAGTGACTAAAAATAGCATGAGTAAGGTTGCGCAAAATATACTTAACAGATACGAGTTTGTTGATGTTTTTGAATGCTAGGTAGGAAGGATAAGAAAAATCAGTATTGCAAGTTTGAACGACTAACTGTGTGCCAAAAATAACTCATAATCATTTAATTCTATAGTCGCTGATTCAGATAAGAAAGACACTACACCTTCTAATACAACTGCGCCTGCAAATACAACTGCTCCAGTTGAAGCCAAAAAAGTAACAGAAACACCAAAAAATACGACTAAAGATTCTAAAGATGCTAAAATCACTAAAGACACTAAAGATACTAAAGCTACAAAGAAATCAACAACTGCCAAACCCTCAAAATCCGCTGAAACGCATAAGAAAACAGCTTCGAAGAAAGCAGCAGTTTCTGCAAAGAAAACTGACGATAAGAAAGCTGCAACCAAGAAATCAACTGAAACGACTAAGAAGCATGTTGCTACAGGTAAGCCCTAGAATACCATTGCTCAAGCAAGACAATCCGGACATTGATTGGATATTGTCTACAAATTATAAGTGAAAATGTTGTCACATTGGTTGAAAATTACATCATCACGATTTTGATTGATTCACTTAAAAATATTTTTATCATTTTTAGTTTTAACAAAACATCGAATGATGACATGTTTATTCTTGATGATGTAATTTTCAACCAATAAATTGCAAATTTACCCATATGTTTGTAAACAATTATTTTGCTGAAGAAAACAACAGAAACTAGACGTGGACACATAAAGAGCAAAATTCCTGACTAACTAACCAAAGGAACACTCCACAATTTGTTATGCACCGAATAAGCTTTAATGATCGTCATTTTTCATTTTCTTTTTGTTTTTTACATGTATGTCACATATTTTTTATGATTTCTTTTCCATCAAAAACTTTCACAACATAACCCAATTGCACCAAGTTGAGACTTAAGCTTAGACGGTTAGATAAGTAACTTCAGGAATAGATGGCCCGAAGCCAAGTTGTGGCGTGGTAAGGCAGCTGCCACACATAAGATCTTGAATCTTGAATAATTGCCTCGCCCAAAATACTTTACTTCACTGCAATTTTAGAAAAAGTAGTATATTCCTACTATACTGAAAACACGGAAGCACGGAGACAGTTGGGGCAACTGGCCCTCTGGCCCTATTTCTGCGGGGGAAGTACGGGGGTAGAATATTTCAACTCTTTTAGCAGTTCTTATTCATCCCTTTTCAGATGTTAAAAAGATTTTCTTGTTTTCCGTCGTTTTTTTATATTCTCTAATGCAATATTAAGACAAAAATTTCCGGCTTCATTTAGTGTTGAACATCAGGGAGTAAATAACGATACATTTCATTCGAGGATCGGAAAGAGTATTTATGTGGTCAAATTCTTTCACAAAGTTGGAATTATGTTTATTTGCCCTTTTAAGATTTCTGCTTCGTTGCGGCGCACCTGTGGACTCCTTCCGAGCACTCGCAGCGTTCCCAAACCCCTAACTAAATGGTACTCGCTCCATGCCCACCGGGCATTTCGCTCATATCACTCGCTTCGTATGCATTAGTTGCCTCAGTAATTTTTCACTAGCTTCGGGTCTGATCCAAAAGAACTTCTAGGACATATATAGATACCATTAGTTTTTTCGTGTATACTGAAAAGGAAGCTGTTTATTTCTTTTTCTGTATACATTTCTTTGGCTAAATGAACCAGTTGATTGATTCAGAAATTTGTCGTCATAAACTGCATAAAAGATGTATAACATAAAACACATGGTTGATTCAGTCAAAATGATTTTAAATTAGTATGTACGATAATAGAAAGTAGCAATAGTGAACAAATCACAACTAACGCTAGATTATGAGTACACTCAAAATTCATGAACCACTATGATAATTTGATGCTTCTATGCTAAACAAGAAAGAAACATAATAGCAAAGTATAAAGAAAAAATATCTGATAAGATATTGACCATGTTTTTCTTTGACTTAAAGTGGTACATGAGTTTTGTATATAAATATCACAATCTTAGATACCATACACCATTACAGAAACATGGCATTTTACGAACACACAACGCACAGTCAACTAAATACTTAACAGTTCCTTTGTTTTCTCTAGCAGCGGAGAATTCAGAGCCATCTCCAGTTGACGAAGAAGAAGAAGATAAGAAAGAGATAAAAAGAGAAACTAAGAAAGAGGGCGAAAAAGAAACTCAAAAAGAGACTAAGAAAGAGACTAAGAAAAAGGCTAAGATTGAAAGTAAAAAAGAAGAAAAAAAGGAAAGCAAAAAAGAGGCTAAAAAGGAGGCTAAAAAAGTAAGCAAAAAGGAAAATAAGAAAGAAAGTAAAAAAGGAGCTAAGAAAAAAACTAAGAAAAAGTCAAAAGTTGAACATGAAACTAAAAAGGGCAAGTGCAATAATACTTTTAATCAGAGATGGATGTTGTTTATTTCCCCTTTTTTGATTCAGTGGTTGGAGACTTAGAGAAAAATTTCTTGATAATGATAAAAGAAATTGATTTTTGCACAAATCAAATGACACCAACCATGAAACAAAATGAAAAGGGAAAGTTGGGTCATCTTATGGTCCGCTTTATGATCTAGTTGCATATGTGGATTGTTAATTGGCCAAGGAGAGATAGTTCTTTTATAAAATTGATAAATAGTCATCGGGGACAAGTATAAAATGACCGTGAAAATATACTGATTGTCCACAATTTGACCAAGGTTGATAAAATTCTTATAAATTCGCCTGGATGATGGTTTGAGACAAATTTTCTGATCGGGTTTGCCACCGGAGTCAATCTCAACGTGGCTTTAAGTCTCTTAAATATTCGAGGGATTTAGTAAAACACTTCAATAGATCATAAAGTGGACTTTTGGATGACTTCTTTTTACATTTTACTGGAATTGAGCAAATAGCTTCTTCTCACAAATAAAGCCCTTTTCTCTTCAGCATACAATCGTATGAACATAATATGCTAATACTCCCTATACGATGAAACTTAGCTCAATTCTTTAGATCTTAATTTAGTCATAGCAGATAGATCTTCTAAATGGGCTAGTTTTAACAGTTTATTTAATGCGATATGTTTTAATCATGATTTTCTTTCAATGATTTATTTTTTCAACTTTTTTTGCTTTTTGTTGTTTTTTTTATATATTTTGTCAAATTCTTCCACTCAACGAAATAAACTTTAGAGCTTTAATCTTTACCAGATATGACGATAAAGTCGACTTGACTCACTCTAAATAAATGCTGTTGTTTTTTTTTGTTTTGTTTTTTATTTTGCATAATTTTAATCTTTGATTACAAATTTTCCATCATTTAAAAAAAATGAAAAACAAATGCGAGGAGAAGAAAATCTGAGAAAATGGGACAAATTAAAAAAAAGGAAAAATCTTCTAACCTTATATGACGAAAACAAATCTATGACGAATTAAATGAACTTGAACAGAAACTAACCATTTACAAGATTTAATTGACTTTATTTACATTTATTACATGTCGAACATTTATTTACAACTATATTTCTTGACGGTGACGCATTCATTAAAGACATCAATGCATACACACAGAACACACCGAACACCGAACACCGAACACATCGAACACACCGAACAGACAAGTGACTTACACTGTCAAATCATACATGTTGCAAAACAATGATTCGAATTTTGAGGAACTCATTTTCATAAAATAGCAAATAGTTTGTCCATATTCTAATGAATATTATGGAACAAATATATTTTTTTTAATAGAATTTAATTTCATCTTTTTCTGATTTTCATTTTTCAAATTTAGTTTTATCGCAGTGTTGTTACTATTAATTGTTGTTCCCCTATACAATCTTTATTATGGCAACATTTACATAACAACATACAGTGCATGATATTTTCATCTAATCAATTTTCAAAATCAAATTCCATCTATACATGATACTACCTACGTTGTAACAAAATAATTGTTTTTTCAACTGACGATTAGCCAACTCTAAAATTAAGAAAAGTATTAAAATAATACACTGTGAATCACAAGAACAAAAAACAATACAACAATACATTTTAATTTAAGTTTTAGGCTAAGATTTCATTTGCAGTATTCATTATAATATATTCGTAACATAACATAACGTTTCTTCATTTTCATACTGCTGATAATGTACAACACTCAAAATCATCTTTACAATTTTGTTATTTCTTTTGATTGATCCAAAATGACCAAATAAAGAGTAGTCATACTTCAATGTTGTCAATTTTAAAACTTTGAAAAAAGACAATATACTAATTTAATCTTTCAAGATAATTATTTTTGTTGCACAAGTCCTTACATAAACACTTGCATCTATAGATCACATTATTCCTTCCATTTAAGTCTTAAAGAAAAAACTATTGAGTCGTAAAAATAATCATCTTTTACTTTTTTTTGTAGAAGCCAAAGCTAAAGTAGATAAACCAGCCAGCAAGAAAAGTAAAGTTGAAAAACACAAGGAAGAAAAAAAGGAAAAAGGTATGTACAATAAAACATACCACAATATAATAAGACAATAGTAAGAACTTTCTTATAATTAATTTATGCATTTGACTTAATGCGTAGTGGTATGTCATCATTAATCACACGTCCATTCATGTAAATTAAACATCATCGTCGAAAGATACTTACTGGATAGGGGACGCAGATGGTAGAGGCGAGTGTCATTAAAATGATGCAATAAAATGCACTCGACTCGAGCTCTTAGCTATCTTAGCTCTTAACTATCGTTAAGCAATGCCGACGGGTTGACCCATGCCATGTGAGGGAATCGTGAGAGCTAATTTTATATAGACAAATTATTATAAGTGTCTTGTTTCTTGGCTAGAAGTGTAGTTATAGTATAGTTATCAGTACTGTTTTACATGAACTTAGAGATTTAGAAATTGGCTGAATTACTGTTTATATAATTTTCTTAGCCAACCAACCATGATGGGCGGCATTTTTGTAAAAAGTGGATCTCTACTCTAAGAGTCACTGGGTGACTAATAACGATATATTTGAAAAGAATATTTTCAATCAACCAATCAACTTTTTCAAATATATGATGCACATAATTCATAATAGACCTTTCCGTAAATTATGTCATGTTTGCATGGAAGTGAAGCGAAAGCTGCCTAACTACCAAAATTATGAAAACAAATTATAAATGTCAACTGTAAAAAAGTGTTATGTTATTGAGCA
Source organism: Nanomia bijuga (assembly GCA_032273505.1). Taxonomy (NCBI): domain Eukaryota; kingdom Metazoa; phylum Cnidaria; class Hydrozoa; order Siphonophorae; family Agalmatidae; genus Nanomia; species Nanomia bijuga. Next base: position 7,508 of record JAUKPT010001649.1, on the reverse strand, counting down.
TCCTTCGCCTCGATTCCATGCAAAGTATTATTTGATTTATGATGGAAAGATGTAAACGCACTTTCGTATGCCTGTAACATGTGAAAGAAATTTAAGCGAAAACAGCTATTATCTTCAAAAATAAAACAAATCTAACAAGGATAGTAGTAGTCACATTTACCCTGAATATCAAACTTCCTCATCCTTTTCAGATGGAGATAAAAAAACAACTGTTGCAGATATGGAATCTGGATCAACAAACGAAGATGCTCTTGATTCAGGAAGTGGTGCCTTCGCATCTGGAGACTTATCTGGATCTGGATCAGGATCAGGTGATGATGAACCAGAGGAAAAAGTAGAAGTAAAAGAAGTAAAAACAGTTGCATCTAAAGTTGTCCAAAAGGAAGCGAAAGTAGCAAAGAAATCAGCTATTCCAGCAACAAAGAAGAGCAAAAAAGGCAAACCAGATAAGGTTGTTCCAGCTAAAGGAGATAAATCGAATTTGGGTGAATTTTCTTTCCCTGAAAAGAAGACTGTTGTTTCAACTGCACGACTAACGTTAAACAGTGATAGTGATAGTGAAGGAAGTGCATCCGGTAGTGGATCAGGTGATGATGCCGATGATACAGTTGTTGAAGGTAAGACGTCTATAATCTTCTATTGTGAACAAAAGCATGTGAAATATCAGGCATGTCAGTGCAGCGCGATCGAGTCGATCGTGATCGCGCAACTATCGCGCAGAATTCTTCAGCGCGATCGCGCAGACACAGAATTTCAAATTTTGCATCGCGTACAAAGTGACATATTTTGCTTTAAAAAAGAAGATATTAGAATATTAATGTCAATGGTCTTAAACTGTTTTACTTTCCACCTGGTTCTTTACATAGAATGAGGATGGGTTTTACTGATCGGATAATAACTGGTTTGAAAAGAAATTGGCCGACACAAACTCGATCGCGCAAGCCCTAACCCTAACCCTAAACCGATCACGCACATATTTCTTACTGACAGGCCTAAAATATACATGGGTATTTATTACTTCAATCTTTTCTCATACGATTGGAATCAGTAACCGTAGCTTGAAAATGTCTAATACATTACCTGTATGTTTCTTCCTTATAACTTCTAAATCTCTTTTTTCTTTTAGCCAAAAAAGCTGACGTCAAGAAACCAAAGTCAGGGGGAAAAGCAACTGCCAAAAAATCAACACACGGCAAAGTCCCAGCTGTCACTAAACACTTGAAGAAATCCAAGATCAATATCAAAAAGACCAAAAAAGCAGATAAACTATCTAAGAAAGCTAAAGTAACCAAAGGCAAGAAAGAAAAACACATCATTACAAAATCAAAGAAGAGTGATGTTCCAGAAAAACCAAAGAAATTAACATCGTATCCTAAAATCGATCTTAAGCTGATTGCATCTGCTTTAGCTCACTACGAAGAAGCTGCATTGGAACTTGCTGGTGAATATCCTAAAGCACCCCCAAGTGTCGTTGAAGTAGCTCGATCAACTATTCCACATCCTTCAGCTGTCACTGCTGGACAAACCGCCGCAATTACTGCGCCAGCCGTAGCTGTACAGAACGATGCTGCTCTAAATGCAAGAACCATCATTCCACGCCCACATCCTTATGAACAACAAGGACCACCATTACCTTCGTTCGAAAACAAGAAAGAATTAATCATCGATCCTCTCCAAAAATACAAGCAAAATCTCGAAATCGCTAAATTATTAACTGATGATCGCAATGGACGTTCAACTATCCCAAAATACTTGAAACTATCAAAAGATGTCAAAAAGGGTGAAATTGAAGAGGAAAATGTCGAAAATGTTGCTGACAGTTTACCATCTATTCAAAAACGATTCAATATTCTCGGTATTGAACCGACTCTTATTGATTATTATGCTGAAACTGGAAAGATCAATCCATTCGCACAAAAACATAAGAAGAAGGAAAAGAATGTGAAGAAAAGTAACATCAACGCAAACAGTGATCCTTATGAATATCTAAGGAATATGCCAGCTGGTGCATCTATGTTACCAATTGATGATCCAAAATCAAGATCACATATTCCATCTGATCACTCTTACCCAGTTTTCTTGATGAAGGTGTCACCAGGTGCACAAAAATATATCGATGAACCACGTAAGTATTTTGTTTGGTTTTTTCAAATTATTAACTGTTCTCTCGATCATGTTTGCTCTAGATAAGGTCATGACGCAAGAAACTCAAATAGATTTAATTTTAATGCACATCTTTCATCAATTTATTCATTTCAAAGTAATAGTAATATTTACAAGATCAAGATTATTTAATAATTCTATGATAGTAAATTATTAAATGCGTTGTGTAAAATAAGCATTAAAAGCCGTGGCTTAGTGGCTTATTTATTGGTGGCTTATTTTTTTAAACAGGTTTTTCATTGATAAAGAACAAACGACGTTACTAAATGGACTGATATTTGGACAGAACTTGTATGAAATGTTGTTCTACGTATACTGTAAATTTGAAAGAATTTCCTTCATTATTGATCGAGTTATAAGACTTTGAAAGAATATCGTTATTTCCCCCATTTGTGCACCAATTTTTCTAATTTTTGGTGTGTGACTCCTAACCGGTACTGAGATTACCTGTGTGAAATTTTTAGTTTATATTTTGGCTGGTTCGGGAGATATTTAACTTGAAGAAGAGACATAGCAGGCCTTGTATAAAGCTGGCCATGGTATGACTAGACAACTTTCATCCAAAATAAAATGACGAATCAAAAATGCCCCCAAGCGGTTATTCGTTTCAATATTGGTTTCGTTCCTCATTGTTTCATTCATATTCACGATGACGTCATAAATGACGTAATATGTCATATGATTGGTTACTTTCAAAGTCATTGACTTTTTGCCTACGTCATAAATGGTTTGAATAAAAAATGTCTAATTGAAAAATAGTTAATTAATTCATTCAATGAAAGAAAAATCAGAGGAATTTCTTTGATTAATTTCATAAAATTTTTATTATTGTTTTAAATTGGCTAGTAAAACCAGGAACCAATTACTTTTTTGCCTTCAAATCACGTGTCAATTTGGGGTCAATTTGGAGCTTTATAACTGATACTTTGACAAGTGAAAATAAGAAAAGAAACTCATTGCGAAAAAAGATATTTGGTTGATTATCAAAGTATATAATTGCATTAGCAGGTTTCCAGCAGGTTTTAAGTCAATAAAAGATGAGTGCTAAAGTAGAGCTTTAAAATAAATACATATAGACAGACAGACAGACATACACAGAGGAACTTCTTATAAATTCTGACTTTGGTTCAGCTTAGGTATGAAAGTTCTGGCATTCTGTCGTCAGAATCAAAAATTGTCCACTTTATTTGTTTAAGGAATTTGGAAAGTTGATATTTTTGATTAAAGAATATCCAGTTTAAAGTCTCTTGAGTTATAGATTATAAATATTGTCAATTAAAACTTTAACTAGTTTTGACTTAAGGTTAGATGAGAAATCTTGCTGGAATAAGCTCCAGCAATTTGACACCATGAAATGCTGGAATTCAGATGGTTTTGGACTGGATAAATGCTGAGGGCAGAAAGCGTATAAAAGTGAATAACCAACGCGTAGAGGTAAGTCAACTTTCAGCACACTTCCTTTCATGTAAGTTATGTATCGTTGTCGTGAGATACTTACTGGATTGGGGACGCGGATGGTAGAGGCAAGTATCACTAATGCAATAAAATGCACTCGAGTCGAGCTCTTTACGCGGGCACATTAACTATCGTTAGGTGATGCCGACGGGTCGAGCCCTGCCATGTGAGAGAAATTGGATAGTCATTTGGTAGCTGACGATCACTAGGTGGAACTTAAGCCATTGCCTCGATAAGCACGTAAAGAGCTTGATATTGCTGTTCCTTCATAAGTGCAAACTATTAGCCATAACAATGGTATAATGGGGATCATATTCATGGTTTTCCTTCTGTGATTTTATTTTGAACACTTCGCAATGATTTCTTTCGAATATCATTCCGCTGAAATTCTGGTTAGAAGCAATATGGCATTTTTATATCATTTTTACTTATAAATCTGGATTCGTATGCGTTCGGAGAGGGAGAAATTAAGGGGGGCTGCTTAAAAGTTTCCCATAAACATAAATGTCTGTGCTGACAAAATTGATAGATATTTTGGTCATTATTGATGTTTTATTGAACTTTAGCTTCTAGATTCTCTAAAACCTTCATTTTAGCCATTTTATGCAATTATTTTTGCCCAAAGATTTATTTTGCCCGAATTTCTACGATTTTTTATCGGACTAGGGAAGGGGGAGGCTGTAGCTACTAATTTAACTAATTTTATCGGATTTTTGGCTACCTTCGTCGGATATTCTTCTAAAGCAGTGGTCTCTTGAGTCATTGCACACATAAATATCTATTTTGACGATATATATTACATTGTCGGATTTCGATTTCGAACCCATAACATCCTTAAAAACAGTATGGTACCAGTACCACAATTCGCTGTATTAAGGGATTGTCTACAAATTAATTTTCTATTTCATTGGTTGAAAATGTTGTCATCAAGACTCCTAATGGTTGATTTTAAAATGTCACCATTTGATGTTTTGTTTTTGAATATTAGTTGTAATGCAAGTAAAGGCAAATGATACAACAGAAAGGGCTTGTCTGCAAATTAACGTTAAATTTGCCATTTGATTGGTTGAAAATTACGTCATGTAGAATTTGATTGGTTCACTTCAAAATGTCATAATACAAAAAATGATTTTCAACCAATCAAATGGCAAATTTATCTATAATTTAAATAAGATTCATTTAACAATAATAATCTTATAATATGACTTTGTCGAATGACCTTCTTTGTATCAAACCAACTAATAGTGGGGGTGTTGTAACAAACTGAAAATTGTTGTCTTCAGACCTGCATTTGCGTTTTTCCTGAGAGCAGACAAAAGGTTTCTGATCAAGTCTATCAAGAGTAAAAACAATATTTTTGGAATTTGAAATGGTTCCTCAATTTTGTATAATTAGCGAAGGCTCGTCACGATCCCGGATCGCAGGATCGAACTTTTCTCAGACTATGCCTGGACTTGGTGCAATGCATGATACTACAATACCCGATATGAATGAATGGAAGGATCACCATGATCTTCTCAAACCTTTGTCTAATTTGATTGGTTAAATAATACATCAGGAAGGTTTTAATTGGTTCAGAAAAAAGTTTAACCAAAGTTTTGATAAAACTTCAAACTGTGATATTTTGAAATGAACAAATTAGATTCTCGGTGACATAGCTTTCAACCAATCTAAACTAGACAAACTGAAAGAAAGAACTGGTCACTTACCCAGCACATATTACACCCAAAGTGACATCTTACGTATTCCAACAAAAGAGACGCACATCTCTAATACACGTCATCTGCTCACATCATTTCCACCTCAAATCTTATTTCTTTTTTTTTACAGTTTGCAATTTACTACACCATATAAACAAAAAAAAGGTTTATCCGTTTTCCGTGTGCGTCAAAAAGTAACCGGATTCAAGCAAACACTTTTCCATAGTAACTGCGCATGCTCATGAATTATTCATGTAAAAATACACTAATTTCACGGTGACTTGGTTGCCACTATTTCTATACTCAATTATCCGTGTTTTGTATGGTTAAGTATGTGTTATTGTATACACGGTGACACCCACTTATTGTGTAGGAGATAAAAGAATCGCAGGTTTTATTGTTTGTTGTTTGTATCGAAACGAGTAATGACAATAGATACGTATAGAAAGATTTTTACAAAAACATATTTCTTGTTTCAAGTCAGGTCTGATGAAAGGTAGAATAATAAACTGAAGGAATCAGTTCAGATTGATGATGGTGACATTGAGAAAAAAATCGAAAATTTTGATTTGTATACAGTGGCGGATCTGCAGTGGCGTCACGTCATCGTTAAAATAGATACTTATGTGTAAACTGACCTAAAATCCTACAATTGCAGTCAAAAATACAACAATTTAAGCCAAAACTCAGATAAAATTAGTCAAACTTACGACGAAATTCGCAAAGAAACCGACTATATAAGCCAAATATCCTATAACATAAGCCAAAAATCCGACAACTTGAAAAAAATCCGAAAACTTGGCAAAAATTGGGGGGAGGGTGTTACACCCCCCCCCTCTAGCGACGCCACTGATTATAAATTTAGATTTGTATACAGTGGCGTATCTGGCCCAAAAGTTACACTGGAAAGGCATGGAAACACATCAGTATCTATTTTCCAGACTGTTTTCTCTCATCTTGAACAATGTATTATCAAAAATGAGTGTCTTTATGAAGACACTGAAGACACTCCAGATCCGCCACTGGTATAGGACAATAATTGCAGGGCCTTTCCTTGTGTAGCTTATTTTTTAGGGTCTATAAGATAATCTGTGATCATTCCTATAATTCAAAAATAGCTCCGCTTCATGACGACATTTTGGATCATCTCAAGGTCTAATTTAGATTATTGATTGGTTGTAAATTACGTCATCAAGAATCTAATTGGTTCCTTTTAAAATGTCACAAATTGATGTTTTAATAAAACTGACAAGTTTAGTGAAATTCTTATGTGAACCAATTAAAATCTTGATGATGATGTAATATCTAACCAAGCAATCGCCTAAATAAGAAAAACTTCTGAGATGATCCATAAAGACAATTTGAAATTTAAAGGTATATTTGGAACTCGATTGAACCTGATCAAAACATTCTATTTACATATTTACAAACAGTATGTTTACGTTAGTCCTCATCTAAACAAAAAAAGAAGGTAGCAAATATTGACATTCTTGGCATACTCCTGTAGTGTTTTTATCATCTGATGAAATATTGTTTACAAAAGGAACAGTTCCTGATTCTTATAATGATTAGGATGGTAAATGTGAAATACCTATTTGGAATATATCGAAGAATTGTTTACGTTAAGGCATCATATAGGATACACGACATACAATTAAAACTTGTAGACAAAACATCAAAAATCTCCAAAATCCTTCCCCGTAGAGTATTACTAGGAGTGGGCCATACATATGACTTTTTCCACTTTTGTCTTGAGAGTCCCATTCATTGTTTTAATTGATTCCTAATAGTATGAACATGTAAAAACTGAAAACAGAATTTAAAAAAGTCAAAAAGAAAAAGTTTACCACCTATTTTTGAAAGAAAAAATGAAGATGAAATGAAAAGTAAATGTACATGATTGGAATCCTCGCCTTCTGGGATGGTCAAAAATGTATAGGTTGTTAGCATTTGGCTCATTATTCACCGGGATAATCATTCTTCATTTTTTACCTTCTAAATACATTTTTTTATAGTAGGCACCCTTTTGTAGCTTTCGAGTAAAACAAAAACTGCAAAAAAATATTGAATAATGGCTTCAAAAATCTTGTTTATATGTTAAATTTGTTGTTAACTACAGTGTGTCCGTAAAAAAGCGGAACGATTTGAATAACTCAAAAACACTTTATTAAGTTATAAATAGTTACTTCA
>JAUKPT010001648.1:0-14757 GCA_032273505.1 Nanomia bijuga | reverse complement strand
AAATGCAAAATTATTCAAAGAAAGAAAGAAACTATATAGACGTTTTCCTATTGATAATAAATAAGAGGTTTTAGGGGTGCACTTAAAAGAGGGTGGGCGCTTATTAGAGTATTTACCGTATATGAATATATAACTTGAGAGTTTATATCAAAATTCTTGGTTTTCCCTGAATTTCTAAATTTCCGATAATTCGAACAAAACTCCTGGTCCCTTGCATGTTCGAATAAACGGATGTGTACTGTACATTGAATCACCGGTAAATATTTATGCTAAAACCTCTTATTTCTTGCTCCCACTATTTTGCTAGATTGCTTATTTCTTCTCTGTTTTAGGGTGCGAAACAATAGAAATCACTTATTTTTTCCCTATTTTCTAAATTTTGCTTATTTCTTCCCGCCTCCGGAGGGGGGAGGGGGCTGTTGGCCAAAATATTTACCCTTGCATTGAATACTAGTGTAGAAGGAAGCGATCTGTGACACTTTTTTGCGGAGAGGAAACTCGGCAACCTCCTCGAGGTCATCCGAAACCTGAGAATTTTACCGAGAATATTCGTAATTAAGCGTGAACCTTAACGAGTTCATCTATAACGATGACGTCATCAACCGACCGACAGACAGTCATCCTTACCCTCAAAGATGGACCCTTACCCCTAGGGTCATATGGGATGGACCTACATTTTAATTACGCAAGATCACGTCCGATGCCACCTGAAAGCCGAAAAATTTACCGAGTATATTCGTAATTAATCGCGAACCTTAACGAGTCCATTTTTAACATTGACGTCATCACCCGATCGACAGACAGACAACCCCAGACCTCCAAAAACTGACCCCCACCCCAAAAATTCAAAGTCATCGGATTAAGCTAAAAATTGATACGCATACTAATTTCGGTACGAGGATTTCGAAAATGACGGTCCCAAAGCCGAAAAATAAACATACGAACAGACAGACAGCCCCAGCCCTCAAAAATAAAAATGGTCGGATCGCGATATAAATTGGCATGGTAACTAGGTGAAAAACGAGGAAACCGAAAATCATGGTCCCAAACTTGAAAACAATGGGAAGTGACCACACCCAGCAAAATTAAAAGTCGTCAAATTAAGCTAAAAATTGGTAGGGATATAAATTTACCTGCGGGGAATCCAGAAATGACGGTCCCGAGTCCTAAAAGGAAACAGGTAAATAGCTCCAATCCTCTGAACTATACTTAGTAACGGAAATGCGCTGACAATTTTTTAAAGTTGTGGCAATGACACGCCACAAGCAATCATAAAATGGAGAATATGGTACTAAGAAACAAACTTTGACTCGACAGCAAACATGTTTTGCATTGCATTCAATTACGGAGAGTGCAAAGGTCATCGCGACCATCCACATCGATGTGCCAACTGCTTCGAGTTTGGACACAATGGGAGGCAACACATATACGTTTTTTGTTTCCAAAATGTGTCTGATCGAGAGATTCCATGGTTCTTCGGAGGCTGGTTAAATCCAGCTAAAATGTTGGAATGGTAACAGCAACCCAGCCACACCCCCAGGGTCCTACGGGATCCGCAAAGAAAAAATTAATACTAAAAACAATTACAATTTAAACTATTTTTTCTACAATAAAATATCTACAAGAGTGATGAATTGGAGATCTAATGTCTAATGTCTCTTTTCGAATGATTCCATTATCGATTAGATTAGCCAATTCACGTCCAATATTCCTTTTACAGCACGCAGCTTTCCTCTCCCCTCGTCGAATCTTTGCATCGACAGTTTTCTCAACTTTACATTTCAACATGTATTTTAAATGTGGTGGATCCTTAATTCGTCGACTGTTAGCAAGTCTTTTCTAACATCTGTGATGTTTAAATGCATAGTTTCGGCTTTAATAACTATTCATACACTTACCACACAACCAATACGGTCTAAAATCAGATGGTGAATCTGCATCGTTTTCAATCTCTTCTATCAACCTTTTCATATCATCGCTAATGATCCTTTCCTTGTTTATATCCATTTTATCGCCATTCATTCTCTTCAACAGTTAACGAGTGAATGAAGATCAGATTATTTAATTAAGGAAGTTAACCAAAAGTCATTCAAATTCTTCCTGTACTTTCCAAAGTCGACAGGTCTTGTCAAATCTATTGTTACAAAGTTGTGTTTACCTTCTTGCCAAACTTCATTACACCAATTACAAAAAGTATCAAACGGTATACCATCACCAGCGCAATGATCGTTGAAAATGTGCGTAAGATTTTCTCGATCTTGCTTGAAAAATATAAACATGTTTCCATTTCCTTTAATCGTCTGTCTCGGTAATCGAAAGTATCACTGTGTAATATAAATGACGTCAACATTATTGTGTCTTCCCCTCGTAAAATACGCTTTTACTTTGTTCTGGGGACTATTAAATTCTTTCTTCTAGCATTGTGTTCACACGGATCCGGTATTTTCACTACTTCGTCAATAAAAACAGCATCAGCATCGCCTTTAAATTTTCCCGAGTATTCATCGAGGAAATGCTCGATACTACCTCACCTCTTCTTCAATACACCATCTCATCAAAACATACCTCCATGTGGGAACATAGGACATAATTTAGATGCAAAACATACTACTGAGGAACTATTAAGAATCTTTTCCATGTCAAGGTGGTTATTATAGATCTTAATTGCAAGTACTAACTTTTTGTTCATTATATAGTAGAGTGTCCAATGTTCCCATGTGGGAACAATTTTTTATCTCGAGAACCGTAAGACCTGTGACTATGGCACTTGAAAATTATCAAATCACATGTGAAAGGTGGAAACATATCCAAAATTGGTACATTTTGCATAATTATTTCTTAGGTTGGGCGGTAGAGGGTTAAGACAATCATACAATCAGATCATCTTCTTTGATAAAAAAACACCTTAAATCCTATCAAAATGCTAGAATAAATAATCGTATAGAAATCAATCATTAATATCATTAGCTATTAATAAGAGAATATTTTTTTCATACACGTGGTCAAAGAATTATGTTGAAACTTTTCATTTTGATACGTCTCCTCTGTATGTATTTTATAGCTTTAAATTTAAGCTCGTTTATTTAAGTTTGTTTATTTTCATAACTATATGTTCTTTAATCTTATATTTATTTTATTCCTTTTTTTACATTATTATTACAAAAAGTTTTTAAGTTTTTAAGTTCTTAAGTTTGAAGTTTGGAGTTTGACGTACGTCATCTCTCCTTGCCGTCCGCCTCGCCTCCAGTCAGCCAAAAGAATTGTTTGTTTATATACTACTAACATCATTAATTATTAAAATGCAGAATAAAGTTTTACGACTTCCAGGGGGTGATGTAATGAGCAAGTTCTAAACATGCCATTAATATGCCTATGAAATCATCAAATTACCTGTAAAATATATTTTTGCATTTCTGGGTACACTAAGTACGTTAAACCATGCTTTAACTTATACTTAAAGTAATCAAGCTCAAGGTATGGTTAGCACTACTATAAAAATGTTGATTATTTTGATGTGCTAATAAACCCTTTGCTTAAAAAATAAAAGTGTAAGTAGTGTAATTCATAATTTTATTTTTTTTTGAAACAATATAAGAGCATATTTACCTGAGAGCGTTTGTTCCTATAAAACATGGCTTACTGGATATAACATGGCCTGATTCTTTGCCATGCACTTCTCAGTTGAGGTAATTTCCATGAAGCTTTTGATGTCAAAAATCGTGTGCACTTAGTTATGGTCAAATAAAGATATTTCGAAGAATAATTGACGAAAAAGAAAAAAACAATTTTTTATCAAATCTCTAGTTCCATCACACTTGAAGCGTTCGGAAAAATATAACAATAAAGATATGATCATTATTAATCCACGTGCTGAGTTTTGTAGATAAAGATTAATTTTTCGAGGAAATAAGTCTGAGTTTTTACAACAGACCATGGCGTACTATGATAATTATAGTATTATTAGAGTACGCCATGCTACAGACAGTAGAGCTTAAAATAACTGTAAATATATAGAAATTTGATAATTAAGAAGAAAGTCGTAACAATAACAGGCGATCATCAAAATAACCCGAGTGCATTTATATTTAAAAACATTATAATTTTCTATCAAAGAAAGAGATTTCAGCCCTACAGAATGACGTTTTCATTAATAACTCAAGAACGAGTGGATCAAACTACTTCAAATTATCAGGAAGTAAAAATCCTATTAATTCGCATATACTGTCAAAAACCCAAATAAAAACATTAAAAAACTGCCTAGTTATTAACTTCAACGGCAAAAAGGCATAAGTGCCCGTTTCTCCTCTAAAAATAGCACCCAAAATTTGAAATTCTCCATACATACTTTATTTGTACCCAGAAAGACCACCAATTCATTGGTTTGGTTCAGGGTGGCCTCAGAAGGCTCAACTCGATTTTTTCTCTGTAAGATGTATGGCCGTGTTTCAGTAGGCTATGGATGGAGTCATGCAAACCGACAAATTGTCAAAGATATTCGACAACTTTTCCCAAAAACCACCTACTAAATACTTGTCTGTTAATATACAAGTATGTATAGGAAGTCGATGAAAGAACAGTTGTGTTCACCCTTAACATATTAACCTGTTTTGTTCGCCCACTAAAAAAGAAAACAAAAATTCTCAAAAAAATGAGAATGTGCACGTTTATTAGCACACGTGAAGTAATCCTACAAGAAACTAACTTCTATTCTATGAACAAATTAGGAGTAAACTATCTACTTTAATGAAATTGTCATTGATATGATCAAGGTTACTTGCTCATTCATCTAAAAAGCATTTTTGCCTTTTTCGGGAAATCAGAATTGTAAAACAACAAAAGAGGCATTCAATACGATGGTGTAGTAGTTCCTTTACAAGTTGTTTTTTTTACTTATCAGCACACATTTTTCCTTTCTTATTTTCTCACATAATTTTCGACTAAGTGTTTCCCATCTTTTTTAATTGAACATGTTTTGATTTTGTTCCTGTTTTTCCAAACGTTGAATTGGTCAATAAATTTCGTTATTAAAAATGTTGGAAATGAACCAAAAGCAATAAATCTTGTTGAATGAATCGAGCTTTAGATATTTTATTCAATCTTTAGAAAAAACAGATAAGGTCAATTTTTTGATACGTCGCCAACCATTTTTCAATAACCAATTTGTTCCAAGAGAAAAAACCTAGAGAAAAAGTGAGTGAAATTTTATTCAACCAATAAAAAGACTTACTAACTAATTATGTTGATTCAATACGACATTTGTCATCATTAGAAAAAAGATACATTTAATGTACTAAAATATCAAATGATATAACGTATATGAATTTCAATTGAATTACGTAACAGGAAGTTGAAAAATATAGACTTTTGTTTCAAGATTTTATGCAATTTCAATTGAAGTAAAAGCACACAATTCTTTTTAATTTGAAGAGTATAAGTATGTTTACAAATAATTGAATATCTCCTGATTGCTTTGATATTTTTCAACCCAAACCAAAATATTGTTAAAATTAAAACATAGAAACATAAGATTGTAGGATTGATACAAAATAAGACTTTTTCCACTGTTATGAAGGGAATTATTATCTTCGATGGGGTGGGTGAATTTGGTTTGCTATAATATCTTGTGAACAATATAATTTGCCTGTTTGCCAAAGTACTGAGGGAAAATTCAAGAATTGATATCTATATGAATTTTCGCAGACTAAAGTATCAAGATTTAAATATTAAGAATTACTTGACAAGTAAAACTTCATTTAAAAGTTCTTATAAAGAGGGTGAGAAATGTATTTTTTCGCGAACAATAGAAGGCTTTTAACCTAATCAAAGCATTAAGGGAAAACATTTCAACCAACTGTAATTAAATCAAAAACACAAAACAGACTTTTATCAGCTTCTCATAGTCACCATTTGTTATCCATTACTTTGCTGTTACCTGGCAACAAATGGAACAATTGCAATGATGGTAGAGCTGCATATGTGGTTTTAAGATATGGTAAACAGTTCAAAAGATTAGAGCAGAGGTTAAGTAACAAAGATTGCTTTCGAGATTAATGCAGTTATGGCGAAGTATTAGGATTACATAAGGGTTGCATTCCAAAACAAAAGACATGGAATTCAGATGTATGAGATATACAAATGTATAAAATGCCAGTTTTGTATTTCATAGCTGAATGAGTCATTATTGTATATTTATGTGTGTATAATAAGAACCAAGTTGTCTTAGTTGGGGGTACAAACTGGGGTACACAAGACAATTTTTAAAAAAGAGCAATGCAATAAAAACCGCATCCTTCATTTAGGAGACTATTTGCAGCTGAAGAATGTCTAAAAATACCCCACTTCACTATCTGCGTGCTTATTCTATAGCCTGGAGGTCATTTGCATGATAACCTTTAGCAGAACAAAGAAATACTAATAATCATAAAAGTCTACTGCAATCGTCTTGGGACTATACTGTTAATGAACCCTTTACGTTCAAACCTTCAAGGGAGGCAATTGAAAATACGGCCGCTGATCGGTAAAAAACCAACCAATATCTAGTTTTAGAAACAAATCCGACAGAGCTTATGCCACAGTGTATCGTACCCAGTGTCCCATTTATTTATTTAAACTATCTATTTTTCTCGCCTTTAGTTCAAAGTGTGACCCTAAATGCTAATTGCCGCCCGGACGCCGTCCGCAAAGTCGGCGATATTGTCATACACTGGATCGTACCTGTCGGCGTGCTTGTCGCATGCACAACTCCACACGCACTGTAACACAACACCCAACATGTGAAAGCAGCACGCAAAATCTAACTTTGAGTTCAAGATATGAACAACACGATGAAAGAAACCTAATAAGCACTCGATTGTTTACTTTGTACCGATATGCTTGATGGATCAACATATGGGTGGGCATGAAATGTGGTCAATATAATTTGATAATTTAATAGTTTGTGAAGAACACAGGGTGGTGATGAAAACATTATCAAATTTACAGTCAAGTGTGATTGATTGGGATGGAATCGGTGATCGAAAAGAAACCGACGGTGAAATCAAGAAAACGTGGAAGTGATTTCTAGAGTCAGATATAAAACCGGCAGGAAATGCTCATAGAATCAATTCACTATTAAACCGTTTTCGTAGGAGATGTCAGGTATTTCCGTTCAAATGTAGGCTGAAATTTCTCTACAATACCTGTAGATATGCTAAAAATCCAAAATTTGAAACGGGCTAGCTAGTTCTCCATATAGTACTACACTACTTTTATCGCTCGCATTAAAAAAAATCTTCAATATTTTCAGCAAAGACCATCAATTGCATCAATGGGCATTGGTGAAAAACAAAAAGGTAAAGAGTTGTACCTAATTTCCTGTTAGGAATCATCTCAAAAGTGCGTCTAATTTATATTAATATATTGATTGGGTATTACATCATCAAGAATTTGATTGGTTTATTTAAAAATGTCACGATTTGATGTTTCATAAATAATGTTATGAATAAACCATTCAGAATCTTGGTGATCATCGGCCAACCAATAGTCTAAATTAAACAAACTTTTGAGATGATTTCTTAATCTAAATGGAAAACCATAGATTCTTCTTGGGTAGTGGTTAGCCAACCATTGTCGAGATAAAGAATATATTTCCAAGACAAAAACCATAACTTTAAAGCTAACATTTTTTTAACTAGAGCTACAGACTTTAAAATCTTCATATACACACTGATGATAATATCAAATTAAATACACTAAAAACATACATAACCTGACCTCTATAATGACCTGTAAAGATTTTATTTTATTTTACTCCCTGTAAAACCAACTTAAATATGACCATTGACCCAAAATACTAAATCAAATCAACTTTTTTCTGTATATTGCATAATAAATCTTTTAATATCTAAGGGGAAGTAGTAGAACACACTGGCACCACTATTTACCCCTATGTAAGAACAGAATAACAACATCAAAACCAAATGATCAAGTTTTATGTTCGATCATAAGATCCAAGTTTCTCGTCTGGAAACCACATTCGATTACATCAATTCATTAAGTCGGAAGACTAAACTTACATGCAGTTACGAAACGATTAGTCGATTTCTTTGAAAGGGCTAATCGATTGTACATATTGTCTAATAACTAGGTCAACTCTTATACCATTTGAAAATTGATAAAAAAAAACCTGCGAGAATTAAAACAGATTTTCGATCACAAAAAAAATGGTGTTATTTAAGTTCCAACAATTTATGATTATGATTATAATAATTTCTGATCAACTCAATCATCTTTTATATGTCCTTAGGCTAAAAATTTAAACTTTTGAATAAATCTAAGAAATATTTTAAGCTCCTAAGGTTAGAGAATTTGCAATGTTCTACTTCACTACTTCCCTTTTAAAAATCTTTTTTTTAGCTTATCATCAAAGAACCATCTTAAGAATATCCCAAGCTTATTTTGGGATAATCAAAGGACCCGACGAAAGATCCAACTCTGGATTAAGCAATTCTTACAAAAAAGAAAACGATGTATTACTCAATCTGCATCAAATTATGCCATTTTAATTCTGTAACTATGGAAATGAATTAACTTCAGACATAGCACATCTTCATTTCATAATTACTGATCAAATTATTATGCAATAACCCCGTAACATGGTTAATTACGTTCTCCCGAGAGTAATTGAATGGTAATGCTTTACTAGTAATGGGGTCAAATATCAAAGGAGATTGGTAGCAAATTAAGGCGCCTTTTTTGCGTAAAGAATTCTATTCTTTGAATTTCTAGAGAGTGATTTAATAGTTGTTAATTTCGATGATGAACTTGGCATAGATTACTGGTTTCTCTCCATTTTTCCAAGAAATAAATATTCCGTAGGGAATCTAATTTTTGGCTCAAAAAATGATCTCCCGTAGGAAGAGCAGATTATACAAAATTCTAAAAAAGAAAAATTATTCATAAAAATCATAAATATTTTTTACAAAAATTTCTACCCTTAGAACCAAACAATTTAAAAACTAATTTCGTTTTTTGATCTGATTGATATAACAAAGCTTATTATTTCAACCCGAAAAAATATAATTTATGATAAAACCCATCCCCCTAAAACTCATTCCTTGTGACAATTAGTAACTCTTTATCGCCAAATCACCTAATATATTTACACGTAAACAACAAAATTCTACGCACACATATCAAAAACTTGTTAAAAACACATTTGATATTCCACACACTTTTACCTACCTACATTTTACACATTTACACACATCACACACATACATATAAACTTTATATTCCATCCCTCCATCGTATTATCAACAACGAACTTCAACTAACGAGAACTTGTCAAAACCAAAACTTACATAAGTGATGACGTAAACTATGTCGCACAATAATGTGTCCATTAAAATTCATAAAAACCTACTCTCTCGTCTTTTAACTTGCTCGTAGCAGATGTGTTAGAGTTGGAATGAAACGTATATTATTTGTGGTGATAACGTTGCTCACCGCAAATCACACATAATAAGCAATTTTGTACACGCCACACTAAAAGCTCAACAGTTGAGATTTGATAAGCCAATAAGCTTGATGAAATTAATCGAACCCCTTTAAAAGAAAAGGGTCAATTAATTTCTCTTCTTCTTGTTTCTTGTCAACCTAATGTTCTATCAAGTATAAAATTTTGTTGTCCATATAACATTGATATGGACATACTGTGATTTTCTCTCTCCAAATGATTTTAATAAAGTTTTGTTTACCAGATTCTGATCGATAATATTTATTTTCTTTTCCATCAACGGTACTGCTCTTTTATTCGTATCAGAGTTGGAATGAAACGCATTTGTGCGGTGATAACATTGGTCACCACAAATCACACATAATAAGTAATTTTGTACACGCCACACTTAAAGTCTTTAGTTATTACAGTTAAGATTTATTAAGTCAATAAACTTGATGAAACTATTTTAACTGTTCAGGAAATGATCACCTATTTTTATTTGACGATTTTTCATTTGAGGCCTGGGTCTAATTGCCAAAATAATTTTATGAATGTAGCTTAATATGTTAGAGATTTTGTTATCAAATTTTGATAAATCAAAGATTGTTCCTCTCCATCGACGATTTTGCTTTGTCTTATATCGATCAAAACAGTTGATGTATGCAGTGATAAAGTTCTAATCAAAAATCACACATATTATGATGGAATTTACCCGCAGAAAATACCTTATGATGATGAGTAGAACCAAAGAAGAGCTTGAAATTGCAAATCCAAATATGATTTTAGGGGGGGGGATCCGTTAGAATAATTTCCTTCTCTATCAATATTTCACTCTTTTTATTGAGTGAAAATTGTGTGAAAAATAACTAGTTCCCTTAAAAACCAAATTAGACTTATAAAACCCCCGTTGTATAAGAAAAGCATATGCCAGAAAAGAAAGGCTATTTTGTTCAAATAAGAAAAACGCTGCATAGATGGGTGTTAAATAGGGGTGTCGAATACCAGAATATCGATTAAAAAACAAAAATATCGACGTATCATTAAGAAGAATCAAAAATGTAGTAATATTGGAAGAAAAACGCACAATGCAACAAAAGATAAGATAAAAGCAGTTACTTAAACCACATTCTAGTCACTTAAAGTGTTTGCAACAAATATAAAAGATAAAAGATATGTTTAATGTAATCAAATTTTGCAACCTCTTTTTGAATTAATACAAGATGATGATTGTCCTTTGATACTTGACATAAATCTTATCAGGATACTTTTTTGAGATTTTGAGTGGAATCAACATACGAGGAAAGCAAACAGGATTGTTGGCAAATTTTGAATAATTAAATGTTTTTTTTTTCGTTGGAAATTACATCATTAAGATTTGATTGGTTCATGTCGAAATGTTTTCTTCATTTTGGATTTTAGCAAAACATTTAATTTTGCCATTTTGAATTCAGCCCATTAACTATCTGATGCTGTGATCTCTAACCAAGCAAACGTTTAAAATAATGCCTTACTTGGTACCAAGATATTCCTTGCCTAAATCACATTCTATGGACAATCGTTTGATAAAAGACATGTGTGACACTAGTTTTGTGTAGGACTTTTTCTGGTGATAAATTGAGTTGATAAGCATGAGGACAAAAAAAATCGAAAATCGGAAATATTCATGAAATTGACTAGATTACGACTATTTAGAAAATTGATCATTACTCAGATCCATAAATATTCTTAAAGTTTGAAGAGGCTGTTATAAAGATTTTTACCCTTAAAGTTTCTTTACACCCTGACCAAGTGTCCTGGTAAAAACCACCCTGGTGAGTTCTGGATAGTGTACCAGTGAAACAAATAATTGACCGTCTCCGGTTAGGGAATGGTTTATCCCGGTGGCGGCTGTTGGTCCCCGGTGGAACCCGTTTACCCTACAAAGTCCATTATTTTATTCACCGGGGTACTTGGTCAGGGCGTTTCCTTAAAAAAGACACTGCTGCGGAATATGGCTACTTTGACTAATTTCACAATGGAACTTAATGGCATTATGAATTTTTATGAGATAGGAAAACAAACGTCTAAATAATTTTGGAAGAAAAGTGAAATCAAATCCTTTATTGAATTAAACCCTCGAACTTATCGAAAAGATGTGTTTACAAAGGAAATAGTGATTAGCGTCGAGCAATGAAGAGAAGATTCAGGTTTCTGATAAAAGTAATAAGTGGTTAACAGGGTGGCTTCACTAGCGACAGTCATGTCGACACCTTATCAGCTGATGAAAACCAAGATTTGTATCCCTGTGTGTGTGAGTGTTGTGATATCGTCAGATGTCGGAAAATTCTCTGAGAGATTTATTCCAATCTGTAAGTTTAGCGAAATATCATTTATGTGCAATTGATTTTTAACATAATAAAGATACCGTGAAACGGCCTTGTGTGACTTGATACACTTGCGCATATAAATGTATACACTTTTAAGTGGTCATCTCAAAACAAACGATAAATATTATTGCCAAAACTTCTTATTTCTTCCCCGTTTTATGATGCGAAAAAAATCAAATAGCTTATTTCTTGCCTATTTTCCAAATTTAATCTATTTTACCAAGGTTTCCAGTTGTAATAAAATTCTGAACCAATCAGATAATTGATGATATCATTTCAACCAATCAATAGTCTAAATTAGACAGTTTTGAGATGATCCCTAATACACACTAATATGCAATGTGCAACTATCGTTTCCAATATTTGATTGATAAAAGCTTAATTCCAATGCGTGTGTACAAAAAGCTGATCAATTGTTTACACATCATATCTAATCATTGCTTATTAACAGTTTTAATCATACTCTGATTGCGCGCGACTGCGTAAAAACGAGACTTTTGTGTGACTGACAACAATTTGACAACCATTTGACAACCTTTTAAAGCACACGCATACATCTTTGATAGAACCAACCACCGCAATCAACTAAGATAGCGCAAGCAATTGAAAAGACTTAAAGTAACGTCCCGGCTAAGTGCCTAGGTGGCTACCACTTCGACCAAAAAAAAAAGCCAGTGAGGAATTCCTCGCAAGCAAAATACATCACCAAGGACTTCCCCGTCCATTTACACAAACCCCGGTCAGAATTCTTTTACAAAACCAATTCCTTAGCAAAATATTACTGCCCCGGCAAAAATATGAACAATGAAGTTCATCTCCTAATAGACAAACTATTTGATCCTAGACCTCGGCAAAAGTTGCAGCGTTAAGTATTTTCCCCGGCAGAAATAAAATCTACCACCGAGGCACTAGGTCGGGATGTAAAGTACGACAATACAAGCATCCCCAAACAAAAACATCATAGTCATGTATACATACAGTTGACAACTCTTGACAGCACCCACCACCATGATAACACAACAACAGTAGATTGTTAGCAAACCCACACTTTTACATAATGTGACGTAAAGCAATTATCAAAAGTAATTATCATCCTGTTGTAATCAACTCATAATCTCGATCATGAAAAATCATAATTAATTATAAGCTCGTAACCGCAACATTTAAGTAAGACAGTACCATGCGCACGCAACAACATACAGGCGGAGAGAATGAGAGCGTTTTTTGAAAAAACTCTCTAACATTTTAAAAAAAGGGAGATACTTAGGTATAAGGGTGATTTCCGAATTCAAGAAATCCATGTTGGTAGGCATTAAATTAACCGCAACATTTATATAAGAACGTACCACGACCACGCAACAACACGCGCAAGCTTTGAGCTCTAAAAAAACACTTTACCTAATGAAAGAACGAAGATTTTATCAAGTCTCTGTAAGAAAAGGGAACCACCCTGTGATGGAATGGGGTCAAAAATACAAAAAAAAGCTGGTGTGATTTTATGTTTATTTGCAATTTTTAGTCCCCATTTTCTAAATATAAAATGGAAAATCGTCAAAAATTGTCCTCTCTTTAAAGGTCCAAAAAAATAAAATTCCAAACAAAATATTTTATTTTTTTTGGAATCATAAAATTAAAACAATACAACATGCAATAAACATAAAATCAAACCTCTGACTTTTTTTTGTATTTTTGACCCCATTCCAGCACAGGGTGGAATGCACATGAATTTTACATATCCCATATCTGAGACCATGATAGAAATTCAACCATTGGGCTTGCAAACATTAGGATGAGAAAATAGAGACGCCTTTTTTATAAGAATGTAAAATAATCTTTTATTGGTACTTAGATATGGAGGAGATGACATAATTACTACATTACGTACCCCATACGTATCCGGAGACCATATGTAACTGCAACATTTACGACCTTACAATATTCACACAACAGCAGGCAGGCGGAGAGAAAGAGATCGCTGTACGGAAAAACGTCTTACAAATTGAGAGAATAAAGTTGTAACAAGTCATGGTTTACGTATAAGGGATAAGGCATTATATCTGCACTTACGTTAGAGGTAGTATCCATACTCAAACTTCCACGCTAAACGTTATCATTACGTTTGAAATTCCCATCCCTCCCGCGCCTTAAATGTTACATCGTGACAAAGAAATTTCAGTCGGCTTAAATGGAACTTACATACAGTAATACTTATCGGGCACGCTACTGATAACATAAAGCATATAGAAAATGCCAGATAAAACAAACAGGCATCGAAACATGTATTATCTTATTATTTTTCTCGGAGAAGTAGAGAAAATGAAATGACGTTTAAAAAGCTTGTAACAAAAAAGTGTCAAATTGCCATGAAACTAGCGTCGTGATGACAATATAATGACGTTTAGTGTGGCAGTTTGAGGGATACATGTCACCACTAACCAATTATGACAGGAAGTGCATAATTGTGACTGAAAGGGTAATCGTATAAAAAAATGAAAATGCCACTTTCATTGCATTCTTTTTTCGAAACTCTGCATATTGTTCTTACTAGTGAAACAGATACTTTAAAGGCATGGAATGTTGCAGGAATATTGCGACGATTTAGGTTGACACCATTCTATTAATATCATTTTGACATCACTTTTACATAATCTTCTGAAAAATTGAATTTTCTAGAAGATGAAGCCATTTGAGTCACAAAAGGTTGCGTAAGTTGCAAGAAAAATAGCAACATTTCCTTCTCTAATTTTCTATCCCCGCAACATGTTATGCCTTTTTGCGGAGACAATGAGTTTGAAAAAACTCCGTTGTCGTAGCCTTTTGCCTTCATGCTGCGTATATATTTCGCTTATACGGTGTCCAAAATCGGTGAAAGTGAAAGTGAAGCAAAAATTGAAGCTCACTGCGGGGATTCTG
>JAUKPT010001647.1:0-11785 GCA_032273505.1 Nanomia bijuga | reverse complement strand
ATAATTCAGTATTTTATTTGGATGTAATAAAATAAAAAACTTTTAGTAGATGAGTAAAAATCCCGTTTTCTCTTCTTCCTGTAATGCAGAATGCATGATACATATTTTTACTATTCACTATTTATTGAACTATATGCGATGTATTATAGCATGTATTTGGAATTTCTATTCTATTTTTGTATTCAACTTTTTGTATTCAAGTGTATTTATAATATTTCTGCTGTAATATATGTGCAAAGCTTTTCTTTATATTGGTGTGTTTTTTGGTGTTTTACTTCTGGTAGAATAAGTAAGTCACTTAAAATTCGGATGTTACCTTATTTGCTTATCACTTTTGGATAGATATCTATAAGACTATCTTGAGTTATATTTCTAGCCAGTTTTGGATAAAACGAAAGATAATGAAATCATCAAATATACACATATATTAGCATAAAAGTAATTTGTGATTATTTTCTAGCTAGAAAAAAAGTACAACAACAATAAAAATGTTAAGAATCTGTCTTGTTGGAGTTTGCTTGATTGCATATTGCTGGCCCATGCCTGCGCCTTTATCAAATGAAAATGAAAGGAGCATACTAACTGCTCAATTAAAAGAAGTCACGCCAGCAGACCATTCTAGCGATGCAGCCAGTGGAGATGCCAGTGAAGAAACTGCACTGGCAACTAAAGACGAGAACACTGCTGTAAGTACTAAAAAATACATATGTGATTCAACAAAGTCATGTGATCCGAAGAAGTCGTGCGCCTCATCATCGAAAAAAGCTGGAAAGAGGAGCGGTGATTGTTGTTGCTGTTGCTGTGATTCATGTGATCACGATTGTTGTCCATGCTGTGAACACGAACACCATCATCAACATTATTGTTGCTGCCCTTGTTGTTGCCAACAACAACAACAAAGTAATGGCGGCGGAGGAAGCAGCGGGAATAATAACCAATGTTGTTGTTGTCCATGTTGTTGCTGTGGTAATCAAAACAGTGGAAGTAGTGGTGGAAGTAGTAATAACAATCAGTGTTGTTGTTGTCCTTGTTGTCCGTGTTGTTGCCGGATATGTTGTTGTTGCGACCAGAACCAAAACAACAACAACAACAACAACAAAGCTGAAAAAGCAAAAGTCAAGAAGAAAGAGAAGAGATGCGTCTGCAACAAAGGAGATGGGAATGCTCGCAAAAGCAATGCAAGATGTCCAGAGAAATGTTCAAAAAGTAAATGCAGTTCTAAAGAAAAGCGAAGTGTTAATCCTTTGATGAAGTTACTTACAGAGTACAAGAAATGAGGTGATTGCAGTTGGAATTTTGATTACGTCAATGTACTGTAGTTCATGCTCTATCGATCGAATTAAAAATCATTCATGCATTATACAGATTTTCCTAACCTACTTGCATCCTCATCTTTGAATGAGCCTCTCCACAGAGCTTTGTATGATTATACTTTTTTCTATTTTGTTTATTTATAGATATGTGTAACTTAACTTATTTTGTATTCTCAACTTTTTTAGATAAATGAAAACATATAAAAATGTAAAAGTAAAAATATTGACTGGATAATATACTGCATATACCCCGTGCGAAACTCAATCAGGGGTTAAGGTTTAAAGTTTGCACCTGTGATGGAGCAGTATATTTAGTGCCTCATTGCTTATGGATCATTTACTGTCTGTGTATCGTTTACAGCCGATAAATATTAAAGGGATAGCTCTAAGTTCAACACTACCTAAACTAGCTTTAGAAGTAATTTCTTTATCTTCAAAAGGAAAAACATTAAAATTAAGATACTAATTAAGATGACTTAGTTACAAAAATATAAAACCAACTGAGATGATTATTATTATCTATTATTATCTAGTTGTTATGACACTATCATACTTAGTGGGGAACATCTAGAAGTAATGTAGAATTTTGATACTTAAACGGTTCTGCAGAGCGAGGCAGACATGAAATTACCCCAGGTAAATGGTATCCTAAAAGATATGCAAATACAAACGGCGAAAAAATGCCTAGTGGATAACGAGTACTTTAATTGCACAGAAGATTAGAGAGATTTGTAAGTTTGATCTACGTGTAATACTAAATTCGATGAGCAGGGACAACCACTTTAGAGTAGAAAGCCAGTTTTTAAAAAGAAAAAGAAAGTTAAGCAAGAATCTAGTCAATTATTTAACCAATATAAGAACACCTATGCACCATACAGTTTTTGGATATATTATAAAGGGGGGGGGTCTTCCAAATATTTAGTAACAAGACTGACAGCGAACAACTTTCATATTCAAGACTGTGTTTACATAAACTTTCACAACTAAAAATATGAAGATTTAATAATAACAACGAACCAAAGAATATGTATGTAAACCTATATTAGTGAAAACCCAGTTTTTAAAATAGCAAAATAAAATTAAGCAAGAACTAAACCCATCATTCAACCAATATAGGAACACCTGCTTCCGTTTTACTCGCCAACAAATCAAAACTAAGAAGTGAGAGCTGAATACATTGCTAGTGAGTATGAAAATGAAAATTAAAGACTTAAGTATCAACTACAAGTCTCAATACTTACTTCCATTTTCATACGGCGTCTTATGTCTGGTCTAGCTGACCTTTCTAAGGTGAAGATTGTTTCTAACTATTAGTCCATAGTATAAATGCTAGTTCAGTATAAAAAGAAGAGTTTCAATATTTTTGGTGTTAATAAGACAGTCGATTACTATGAATACTTGATGAATGAACAAAAAACACATTTATTTCATTGCTTGTCGCTGTTTGTTGTTTTTTTGCCTGCACTGGCTTGGCTGCACGTTGTTTGACATGAACCAATAGGTGCTTTCGCCTGAACGCGCTGGAATAAGATTATGTAAACCAGTAGAGTTTTATAGGTAGCAGCAATCCGTCTTTTTACCGTATAAAAGAGTAATATCGGATTTTCATTGTACTTTGATCTACTAGCAAATTACTATTGACTTTTATAAATTATTTTTATAGAGATAAAAACAAAACAAAAATACACAAAAATGTTGAAACTCATAGTAGTATGGCTGTGTTTAGTAGCATTCTGTTGCTCTATGCCTGTCACCGAGGATCGAACTACAGCCCTTAAATCAACCCTTGAAGAGGAGACACCATTGGACACCGAAGCTGATGGTGATAGCTGTAACTGCTCCGTTCCTGCAGAAGAATGTGAAGATGCGCAAACAGAAGCTGAGGAATGTCCTGCTGAAGCAGAAGAGGAAAATGCAGATGCAGAAGAGAATGGCGGAGAAGTTGAAGATGATGCAGGGGCAGATGACAACGCCGTTGAAGCAAACGATAAGAAATGTAAGATTAGTTGCACAAAAGACGCTAAGAAACGTTGTGGTTGCTGTTGTTGTCACACTTGTCACCATCACCACTGCTGTCCATGTTGCCACCATCATTGCCACCATTGTTGCCATCATCACCATCATTGTTGTTGTTGTCCATGCTGTTGCCAACAACAAAGCAACAGTGGAAGTAGCAACAGTGGAAGTAGTAATAACAATAACAACTGCTGCTGTTGCTGTTGTCGCCCATGTTGCTGCTGTTGTCCATGTTGTTGCTGTCAACAACAACAAAACAATAACAATAACCAAGCTTCATCCGCTAAAGCTGCAAAAGCTAAAGCCAAGAAGAAGACAAAGAGATGCAATTGCAGTGCTGCTCCAAGTGAATCGTGTAAACCAGTCAAGGAGTGTTCCTCGAAGTGTGATAGTAAATGCTCGAACAAATGTGAAAATGGAAAAGCTAAAAGAAGTGTGAAATTCACTAACCCTCTGTTAGAGTTACTTTCCAAGAAATAGCTAATCACGCATGACTGGATAAAATCTACACCTTGTAGATTCAAATGAACTATGAATTATTTTAGAAAAAGGGGACTAAATTAAATTATGCTGCAAAAACATTACGAAGAAAGTATTATATAATATGTATTGCAAAAAACTATTGGACTTGTCAAACAAGAATAAGAGTAACAAATTATTTTATTAAATGTTCAATATTATGTTCTAACGAATTGATTTTACAAAATGAAATTTTAATTGTAATTATGCGTAGTACTCATTAGTTAATTGAATTACACAATTGTCGAACTTAACAAAAATACTTAATTGACCTCTTACTTGTTTATACCCATACCTATCTGGCAAAGCTTTTGTGAACTGTTACCGATTGAAATCATTATTTTCTAGAGAAAAACCAGACACAAAATAAAAAGACAAAAACAAACAGAAAACTCAACAGAAATGTTGAAAACTATACTTGTTGTATGGACATGTTTATTCGCGATTTGCTGCTCTATGCCAGTGACTGAGCAGCAGCTTGAAGATCGAAATGCAATCATTAAATCAATGCTTATAAACAACGAGGAGACACCATTGGATTCTGAAGCTGATGGTGATAGCTGCAATTGCTCTGTCCCTACAGAAGAATGTGCAGATGCGGGTGCTGAAGAGTGTCCAGCTGAATCAGAAGATGAAAATGCAGATGCAACTGCTATAGAAGAAGAGAACCCAGATGCAGCTGGAGTAGATAAAGAGGAGGAAGATGGTGATGGTATTGGAGTAGTCGCTGATAAGAAATGTAAGATTAGTTGCACCAAAAACGCGAAGAAGCGGTGCGGTGCTAAGAGGGCAGGGAAACGTTGTTGTGGCTGTTGTTGTTGTTGTTGTCCTTGTTGTTGTTGTCACCATTGTCATCATTGTCACCATTGTTCGTGTTGTCACCACCATCACGATCACCACTGCTGTCACCATTGTCACCGATGTTGCGGATGTACGTGCGATTGCTGTCATAAGAATTACTGTCACGGATGTTCGTGCCCATGCTCGTGTCCATGTTCAGGTTGTGGTGAGGATGGAGGTTGTTGTTCATGCTGTGGTGATTCCAATGGAAGTAATGGTGGAAGTAGCAGCAGTGGGAGCAGTGGGAGCAGTGGAAGCAACAATAATTGTTGTGGTTGTTGTTGCCCATGTGGGTGCTGTTGCCCCTGCTGTTGCTGTTGTCAAAACAACCAAGACAACAACAATAATGCTGCCGATAAAGCTAAAGATAAGGCCGAAGCCAAAGAGAAAGCTGAAAAAGCAGAAAAAGCAGAAAAGGCAGAAAAAGCAGTAAAGGCAGAAAAAGCTGATAAAGCTAAGGAGAAGAAAAAGGAAAAAAGATGTCATTGCATTGAAGCGATTGAATGCAATACAATCAAAAAAAGTTCAGTCAAATGTGGTGCGAAGTGTTCGAAAGGTTGTGGTAATGGACGCGATAAAAGAAGTGTTAACTCCACCAACCCTCTTTTAGAGTTGCTTTCGAAAAGGCACTAGATGATAAATAATAAATCAAGCAATTTAAAATGTTCTATATTTTTCTATAAAGGTTTTATTTGTATTAAATGTATATGGTAGTCAATCCATTCTGATACAAAGTTGTTCTTAATTCTGAGTCATACCTACTAAATCTTCTAACTTAAGTTGAAATTCAACTGATGCCTTTCTTACAGCATTTTTATGGATTGATGCGAATTTCTTCCTGTGAATTGAAGATTATTCATTTGCATCAACAACTAATAAAATTTAAGATTAGATTTTCAATTTGATGATTACCTATGATATTTTGAAAACCATCCAATAAAATGATCTAAAAAAGATTGTGTCGTAATATATAGAGGGCAACATGCTACACTATTAGTTGTTTTTTCAAAATATCTTGAACTGTTTAGTCTTAGAGTTTAATATTTTATCGAGAAATTAGTAAGTGACATGCAGTTATATCATATACCCCTATTGTCATAAACTCACTTTTAACTTCAAGTTTACTTCTAGTTTAATCCTACATTGCTTTATTTGTTTATTGTGTCGTTGTATGTTTTTTTTGACAGTATCTTAGATTGACTTCGTCATTATTTTCTAGAAACAAGTATATAAGAATAGAGAGAGAGTTGCCACCATGTTGCGTGTACTTGTCCTGCTATGTGGCTTGATAGCATGTGGGTTTTCACTACCAACACCTGCCGAGTGGAAAACTCATGCCGTCGCACTTATCACTGACCAATCAAATGAAGGATTAGATTCATCTACTACAGAAATATCTGCAGATAAGAAAAGCAAAGTGAGTTGTATTACTGGTGTGAAACGTGATGGTTGTTGTGGATGTTGCGATTGCTGTTGCTGTGGTGATAGCGGTAATCATGGTTGCTGTTGTTGTCCATGCTGTTGCCAAGACAACTGTTGCCATAACGACTGTTGTTGTCAAAACAACTGTTGTCATAACGATTGTTGTGGTTGTTGTGGATGTTGCCATCACCACTGCCATCACCATGACCACTGTATGATACCATGTTGTTGTCAACAAAATCAAAATGGCGGATCAAGTGGTAGCAGTTGTAACTGTGGAAGTAGCAACAGCGGAAGCAGTGGAAATAATAACAACTGTTGTTGCTGCTGTTGCTGTCCATGTTGTTGTTGTCAACAGCAACAACAGAACAACAATAACAATAAGGCTACCGTAGCTGCAACCAAAAATGAAAAGGTGACAGAAAAAGTTGCTGATAAAGTTGAAGCGGATAAAGCAACTGAAAAAGAAAAGGAAAAGAAAAAAGAAAAACGAAGCAATTCTTGTAGTAAAAATAATGGCGCAAAATGTAGCAAAGGTTGCACTTTAGATATTTTGCAAGCGAATAAACGAAGTGGTTGCAACAAAAAATGCGACAAGTCAAAAAGGAGTATCGATATTGCTGATATTATGTAAATGGTTGTTGTTGAATGGTGAATCAAAGAAGAACGAACAATCGACAACCTGTTATTAGAAATACGACTAATTACTTAGAACATTAACAGTAACAAAGAACAATTTACTTAACTTGGACATTGTTTACCATCCATTACAAAAAGAACACTCAGTTAGAGCTAGAACTAGAGTATATAAGACTGTAGCAATTTTCAAATCTTTTTTTCATAGAACAACAGACTCTCTTCGTAGATGAAGTTTTTAAACATATTTATTAAGAAGATATATGTGTAACATATATTGTTATTTAAAGTAATCAGAAATATACATCATCTAAAACCAAACTTTAACCAGTACAGTCTTCTGACGAATTTTTCTCTCTTCATCTACAATCCACAAAGAACCACTTCAATAACAAGATTAAAATAACAAGGTGAATATTTTAATGCGAGTGAAGTGAAGTGGGTCAGACAACAAAACTACCCCTGTCTCCGTGCGGACTCCAAAGATTTACCGGGGTTATCATGTGGACAGAAACTTTGATCAAGATATTTCTTTGATCAAATTAATAAAAAGTTAACATTAAAAAGTTAAAATGACTAGGGAAATTTATTAACTTTTCAAAAAAGATCTTAAAGGTTCACCAGAGGTGCTTTTTGACAGATTTTTTCACCGGAGTAGTCATTGTGGATCTAACTGGTGGATCTAACTGGGGCACTGAAACAGGGGGTAAAACTAAAACTAAATACCACCTGTTTACCCGAGTACCAAAAAAATAAATGTAATGTCTAAAAAAACACAACAGACAACATGTTTGGTAGTTTTATTTGGCAGTTTTGAATTTAGATATTAGTTCATTCGGCAGATGACCAGCGCAGCCGGCGCTTTCTGCAACATTGATTGATCAGCAAGGTGTACGATACAGCTGTATAGTGTACTCACAATGAGCAGCATTACGCATATCTTCTCTGGAATTTCTATATTTCAATAGAAGTGTGATGAATAGAGTCCAATCAAGATGTTATGAATAAAAACATGATTACAAGCGCGCTTTCTTAATTTCAAGTTAATTTCAAGAATCAGTTAAGTGAAAAATAATAAACCTGAGAATTAATGATATGGTATCAATATAGTTAATGTTAAATATAAAGTATAATTGAGAACTAGTTATTTTAATGAAGTATCACGAATCAGTAATGTTAAAAGATTTCAAAGTAAATATCTGTCAATTTGACGCTGCTTTCTCTTACTACTTTCCTTTGAAGAACGTAATTCGTTCAGTGTATGATTATGACCTAGCTTTAACTAGTAACTTTCGTTTTAAGATATTTTAAGAAATTAAGAATTGGTTTAACTTTAATAGATTACACGTTTTTTGTTGTTAAATGCTGGCGATGTTCTTATTTTTCATCGTTTTTCAGCCACATCTCAGACTGGATGTTCTTATAAACGAATAAGAAAAACGTGTAGAAGACCGAATTTTGCATGAATACAATCTTGCAGCATTATTGATCTAAGACAAGTTCTAGTCTCTTTAAGTTAAATTTTTTATTATGGTTGAGTAACTAGAGAATTAGTCATCTTTCAAAGAGATTAGTAGTTTTAACGAAGTTTCTCATTACCACCAATTCTATCTGTATATCTGTATAGATCTTTTGCCACAAGGTATATAATTGTTTCATTAGAACTTTTAGGAAATGGTAACTGAAGAAGGGTAACTTTGAATAGATTATGTGCACTATTCACATTTAGAAATTTCCATGAAAAGTAATTAATCTTACAATATTTTTCATTGAAGACAATTTGTGTCATTTAGACTAGAGTATTTATCATGGTTGACTAACTAGAGAATAAGTCACTTTATAAGGAATAGTAACAGATTTGTTTACATATTTTTGGATAGAATGCGAGAATTAGTAACTTTAAGATAATTGAAACTTAGTTCCTTATAATGCATTATATAAACTAGTACCTATGAAGAATACTAATACTTTACTTTTACCATTCTTATCATCATAAAGACTAAACCTTGTTTTTTCTAGAACAAACATATAAAACTATCACATTAGAAACAACACTCTCCACCACCATGTTGAAATTTGTTGTGTGGTTTTGCTTACTTGCTTACTGTTGCAGTTTGCCCCTCCTCGACGGTGGAGAACAGAAAGAAATTGATCAGCAATTCTCCGTGAAGGAGAGTGCAGCTTTGGTCGCAGCAGCTACAGAGGAAAATAGTGATGAAGGATCAGCTGATCTCGGAGAGAAACGATCCAAAGTTAAGAAATGCAAGGAATGCAAAGATTGCAAAGATTGCAAGGAATGCAAAGAAGGAGACAAACGTGACGCATATGGTGGTGGTTGTGGCTGCGGATGTTGCGGTGGCTGCTGTGGGTGTGGACACACCACATTAGGAGGATGTGGGTGCGGACACACTACCTTAGGAGGATGTGGGGGTTGTGGATGCAACCACTCGTGTGGGTGCGGTCATGGTTGTGGATGTGGGTGTGGAAGTGGTAATGGATATGGATCGGGTGGATGTTGTGGATGCGGCTCCGGATCCGGATGTGGATGTTGCGGATGCGGAAGCGGCTGCGGATGTGGTTGTTGTGATCCATGTTGTTGTTGTTCATGCAACGGAACCAACACAAACGGTGCTTCATCAGGAAGCAGCGGTACCAACAACAACTGTTGTGGATCTAACAGTGGATCTTCAAGTGGATCTTCAAGTGGAAGTAGCAATAATGGCTGCGGTTGTTGTGGAGACAATAACAACAATGACAACAACAAAGCCGACAAAGCTAAAGATAAGAAAGTTGCCAAAGCCAAGAAAGCAAAGAAGGAAAAAAGAAGTTGTAAATGCACTTGCGGAGATAACAAACAAAAGAGAAGTATCGTGCCTGAGAACAACCCACTCATCAAGCTTATTGCTGACGTGAAAACAGGAGTCAAGCAATAAATGCAATTTAAGGGAGATAATGGGTTTATAGAAAAATAACGGAGATAATGATAATGGAGATAATAAACTTAGTGACGTATTCAGAGAAAATATTAGAAATGTGGGAATTGTTTGGATATTAGAAATATTAGACTTTTTTATAACTTTGTAGATTTAAGAACTTGAAACAGTTTAAGCGTGATTTTTGTACAGATTCAGACGCTTTAAGAAATTTGGGAACTACAGTATTTTTTATAATAAAATGGACGTATTTTTTTACATGAGAATACATTTGTATGATTGTTGAATTCCAGTGAAATATGAAGTCTAGAAAAAAAAACTTGGATTTAATTACTTGGTATGGGTCACACCTCCTTCTTGCGCCTGTGTATATGCTAGCCGTCCAATTTGTCATGTTTTAAGTAAGATGTACATTCCTGCTCGCCGTAAGTTTATTTTCGCACTGCGCAATTATTTATTCATTTTTTTTTCATTTAATTCAGATACTTTTATGCAATAATTCTTTTAAGTGTTTCAAAATAAGATGCCATTTTTCAGTATTTTTTGCACTTTCTTGTTTTTTTGTTGAGAGCCCAGTGGCGGATCTAGAGTGTCTTCAGTGTCTTCATGAAGACACTCATTTTTGATAATAGCAAAATTTGGGGGCAGTTTATTATTATTTAAGACTGGCCCTATGAATTGTTAAACTTGGTTCAACAAAGGTCCTGAAGTAAGGTTTTACATGCGTTTCAAGTGCTTCAAATTTCAAAATTTCCCACAATTTCAGAGATCGAGCTATATCTGCCACTGAAGCCACATACAAGCACTTGCTTGGACAATAAAAAAGGAAAAATGTTTAGAGTAAAAGAAAATCACCTTTCCGAGTTACATCGCTAATCTCAATGTTTGGCACCACCAAATGGTAGCTAAAGTATTAATTGACAATTAATTACTCTTGAGAGCGCTACCATTTTGACTCCAAAACAATGAATTACGTCATCAGAGTGACGACACGCTGGAAAGGTGAATAAAGAAAAAATGAAGATGAACTTCTGAACTGCGGGATAAAAAGGGAAATCAAAATATTGGAATCCTCAAATCTTGGGAAGCTCAAAAATGGATAATTTGTTAGGGTTTGGACCAAATGACCATGGCCATCCCAAATGGACCAAATGGCATATTTAGCCATTTTTCTTGCGCTTTGGTAAACACCCTTATGATCTTTACAACTTTTAGCTTACACGAAGATGGGGATTTTAAAAAATGTATTTAAATTTCTTTTAAATCTCGTGGTTTAGATGCTCGAAATCTCCATCTTCATTTTTTCTATATTACTTTTACTCTGAACACTTTTCTTTTCACTGTCATAGCAAGTACATATAAGCGGCACACAAGAAAAAAGAAAAAAGTATCAAAAAATATCTTAAAATGATTTCAAAAAATGCATTTATTTAGAAATTGCATCTTGTAATAGATATAAATTCTTTTACTAGCTTTTATTTTTGTTTTAGTAATTTGGATTGTTTCAGAAAAGGACCAATAAAAGCCTTTTTTTTAATCTTCATGATCTTTTTTCATGTTTTGATAGGTGAGAATATTATAGAAAATCAAATATCGAATATCATTTTATATTCGACACAATAAAATATAATTAAAACTCATGAAGCGTTTAGATGGTATTCAGGGAATATCAATTAATTCAACCAAAATCCTGGTTAATTAATTTATTCCTAATTATTGAAGCTTGATAAGCCTTCACTTTCGGTATAAGTGACCATTATTCCACACCGCTGTTTGAATAAGCAAAACATTTTGGAATTTTGTTACTCAGTAATAAATAAAGCAAAATAATGTATATAACTTTTTTTCTTTTTAATTTTAATTTTTATAAAATGACAGGTAATTACTTTTTTTTTCTACTCAAAATGCTTGATCCTCTATGCCGGGTCTTAAATTCTTTAATGGTGGTCTTGAGACACAGGTGCAGGATACATATAATCTCTCAACAGAAGCTCCGTGTTAAATATAAAAATACATAGTATATTAAAAGTTGCGAAACATCTCAAAATAAAACTGTCTAGATCTCATTTGACATTATTATTTTGTGAGAGGGCTGCTCCAAATAGA
>JAUKPT010001646.1:0-14765 GCA_032273505.1 Nanomia bijuga | reverse complement strand
AAACCTATATGTTTGATACTTTTCAAGTTATTCGAGATCGACGCTTTCATACATGGCCATATACTCTACTGGCCATGAGTTGGCATTATAAGAATATTTGGATTCTACGGAAAATTCTGTTTATGATATGTTAGAACTAGCATTTGAAAACAATGGGAACCATTTAAACTTAATATTCCGTCGACATATTACCAGGCCGTATCTATAGATGGTCATGGTTATAGAAAAAAACTGAATGAATGAATGGGTCCGTTATTACAAAATTGTTATTTTTGAATGACGGATGAAATCATTATCGAACAATAAATAATTCCCATTTCCATGCCCCACCCTGTAAGAAAACAAAAGAAAAATTCACACATGTTGAAATAAATACGGTTGTATAAATAATGACAAAAAATAAATCCACGTTGAGTGGTAGTTTCTATCTATCTCATCAAAACGTATGATACCAAATATAAGAATAGAAAAAAAGAACTAACAAATAAAGAGGAAAAATGGTCAAAAATAGAATTTTGAGCTATTTAGGGTAACAATACAATGGGCAAGACAAATGAAAATAATAAAACAATAGGATCTTTTTTTATCTCTTGCATCTTTCAACTTAACTTGCACTTCATATTTAGTAATTTCAAATACATACTTATAATTATGATGGACTTATTTTTGAATATTTGTGTAGGACGCAAACACAAAAATAGCACTTAACATGAAATCTATGAAATGTTTAAAAATACATGTCAACATAAATGATAAATATTTCATTATGCAATCTCAACAATAAAAACGAGGAATTTGGTTTCGTTTCTTGTGACGTGCGTTGTCTGGGCGTTTTTCATCATTGTCGTAAATCAACGAAAACAAATAGTAGGAGCTGATGGAAAAGACCGAAATATCTCGGAAATAGTCGGAAATGAAGATCCTTTGTCGAATCAATTTTTTATTTGTCTCGAACAAAGGTTAATAAAAAAACATCTTTGCTTCATTAATAACAAATCATTTTTTTGAAATAGATATTTATCCTTTTATGTCAATGTTGTTCATCAGCAATAACAGGATCAAACCTATTGTGTATGACGTCATGAAATTATTTACCATTAGGCCAAACTAAAATCAAAATTTTGATGTTGTTGATTTTCGTTTGTTTATTAAAGACATGTATTCCATATAGACCCCAACGGTAAATATTTTGGCCAAAAGCTCTCATTTCTCCCCCCCCCCCACCATTTCGCTATTTTGCTTTATTTCTTCCCTGTTTTAGGGTGCAAAACAATAGAAATCTCTTTATTTCTTCCCTATTTTCCTAATTTTGCTTATTTCTCCCCCCGGGGCGGGGAGGGCGCTGTTGACCAAAATATTTATCGTTGGTAGGTTTAGAAGAATCGGGATTGAATGACATTTTCCATTGGAAAGCCCAATAAGCAATTGTTTTAAGAGTTATTCTAGCAAGTCTCGCCAAGTGATACATAACCAAAGATATTTGTAAGAATTGTTTTCATCCTATCTCGTCCATCCGACACTATATTCGCATCTCGAATATTTTTTTAGTTGACAAGCATCACCCAGAAATATTTTTCTTCATTAGTGTTCCATTTGTTGTACTGTCTTCCCAAAGGTTGTAGTCATTTGGGCAACAATGTCCCTTTCACTTCAAATTTCGCTATCAAAATGTCCATTCGATATAATAACAATTTTGTAACAGACCCTAAAATATCTATGCGTGATGAAATGGAGTGACTTATTGTCTTCTTATTGGATTATTTATTTTATTTATTTATATGTTTTTGATGTTTTGGTCATGAAATTATTTAAAGATAGAAAATATCGTGACCACTTATTAATATTTTACATCGTTTTATTGGGTTAAAATAAACCCTCTTTCTGTCTCATAGAAAACTTTTATTGGGTGTTCTATTTGGTTCTAAAACGGATAGGTAATGTTACAATTAAAATTTGCCTATTTTCTCTAAGCATCTTTAAGACTGCTCATTTTCAAAGTTTTCAAATGGTTTTCTTCTGAAAATTTGTTATTCAGTTACTCATGAGTCACGGTTAGCTCAATTGCGTAAAATGTGCTGAAAGATAACAAGGTACTAAGCGTTATGTCATTGATTTTTACTGAAGGCTTAATAGATTCGACCTAAAAAGTACTCACGGTCGAGGTCGAAAACCCACGATAATAAAATGTCGCGAAAAACGCATTTTGAGCTCGACTGCGAAATTAAAATGTCGAAAAAAATTGTTAACCATAGATGATCGCAAAATTTTAGCAGAATACAGCAGAAATCCGGTGTCAAAGACTCGATGAAAATATTTTAGCAGAATACAGCAGAAATCCGATGTCAAAGACTCGATGAAAAGAACACGTTTTGGCAAACCGTGTAGATTAAATACCGAGAAGTTTCTTACCAAACCGAAAAATCAAAATGCCTCGAAATGCAAATTTTACTAAAAAAAACGCGAAGTTTTCATGCAAAGAAATTTCCGTTCCTTAAAGTACTACCAAACAATTTAGTTTGTCTAAGCGAATAGGAAGGAAATAAAATTATTGATTTCGTTTCCGGTTTAAAATTTTCCTTCGTTTTTGAAGTTCTTGTATTCGTATCACTAGAAAGTTTCTTTTTATTCCCCTTTACCATAGCATTCCATTCCATAAAACATCCAAAATAATGCAAAAGTATCATCATTTTTTTCTATCTAAATCTACACAAAGTAATTGTATCGAACAAATTATATAGCCAAAACTTTGGGAATAACTTAGTCTATTGATTGGTTAAGATTGGATAGATATTTTATCATGAGGAACCTGATTGGTCCATTACAACTTACCAAAGTATCCATTTATAAGAAAAGTTCGAATTGTGCCATTCTAAAATGAACCAATCAAGTTCTTCATAATGTGACCTTCAACCAATCAATAGTCTAAATTAGAAAAACTTTTGAGATGATCATTAAGGAATGTTTTGTTAAACTATACAACCCTCTCTCACCTCTTTTCACAAAATGTTTGGAATTTCTCACACAGGCCAATAGAACAAATACAGAACGTCCCATTTCCTTCTAGACAAATGGCTTATTTTCCTTCCTAGAGACTGTCTGCATATTAAATTTGCTATTTCATTAGTTCTAACAAAACGTTAAACGAAGACATTTTTGCTAAAAGTGAACCAACCATGTTCTTGTTGATGTAATTTCCAACCATTTTAAAAGTATAATTTGCAGAAAATCCCTAAATGAAAAACCTTTACTATTAAACGTTCCAGCCGTGGTCTCAAATGCGAACTGTAGTTCTATCTAGTGTTTCGTTAAATACCAAATAAATATTAATTTCCCCTTACATGGTATGGGTTGACCCGGCGAAATTAAAGTCTATTAATTTCAGAATCAGACCTAAACTGTTACAATTTAGACTTCATTTAGCATTTAAATTTACTGCTCTCCTAATTCACTGAGATTATTGACACGACCTCATGTATCGAATGGTACCCACTGTTTAGAATCCGAACCGCGCTGAACCATTTATCCAAGGATAAATATTTTGGCCCAAACTTCTTTTTTCTTCCCCACGCCTTTTTTCCTTATTGCTTATTTCTTCCCTGTTTCAGGGTGCAAAACAATAGAAATCCCTTTCTCCCCTATTTTCCAAGTTTAGTTTTTTTCTTCAACTCGACCGGGATGGGCGCTGTTGGCCAGAATATTTACCGTTGCTTTTATCTTCAAAACTTAAACATACACTGTGTTGAGAAGCATATGAAATGTCTTACGCAACTGCATTATTATCAAATGTATCCACACACGAGAGGGGCGTGGAAGAAATTTTCTTTTCTTTACTATTCATCCAAATAGTAACGTTTTTCTTTCATATCTCATTCAAAGATGCTTTTTAATTTCCCATTAAATCGTTATGTTTACTTTTAAAACGTTCTATTGCAAACTGCAGAGAATGTTGTAGCTAGATGTTATGATGTGATGGAAACAATAGAACAGATGATTTGGAAGATGTTTTTCCCGTGAAGCGGTATTACTTTTTGCTGATGGAGGAAGTGTAGTAGTATATAGAACTAAACTATGCAAAATGTTATAGGTTTATTTAAAGGTAGGCATCATTTTTTGTGGTTTTGGAATATCAAACGAATTATTCCCTCTGCTTTTCTTCTTGTTGTGGTATAATACCCACATATTATCATAGCATATTTGACAAAAAAGGCAACGTTAACAATAATTGGAAGATACGTCTCTGGAAGCTCCATTAAACTGTTTCGTTGCATTTACTTTTTGTTAATCGAGGAAGTATAATAGTATGTATAATAATAAGGTAAGTATCAATTTTCGAAGAGTATATATATTTACATCTGTCAGGCACGTAGTTGAGGGGGGCAATTCCCTACCTATAAAAAATATATTTTTTATTAACAAACTGCCCCCATTCCAGTAACAAGATCTTCAAAAATCTTATCATATCACCATTTCCTTGCTCCCCTTTTAATTTTTAATTGTTCCCTAAATGTTGAAGGTCGGCTACGTTCTTGATCCGTGCCTTTTTTTGGCGCTGGGGTATTCTTGCTACCCGATCCTACACATGACATATTTGACTAAAAAGGTATTCCTATTTGAAACTGCCAAGCGAATTGGTTTGTTACAATAGAACAGATGAATTGGAAGATGTTTTTTGCGTAAATAAAATTAAACGTTGCAAAATTATAATGACGTAGTAAAGAAAAATGATTTTCTTATTCTTTTTGAACATTGTAAGCACTTATTTTAACTGTTTTTCTTGTTGAAATATGCATGTTAGAAAGAAAGTCCATTGTTCGGAAAATCAAATTATCTTCTCGGAAATTTGATGAACATTGTTTTTGCACTGCACATCACTGTATTGTGATGCAGGGCTTTTGATGATGAAAACTATAATAGATGCTTCTGAAATGTGAAGATGTATAGCTTAAGCAAGATTTCATTTAATTATTTCAAGCTGCATTTGTTGAGTGCTCAATAAACTTATTATCGCTTTTTCTTACCAATAAAAAGAGGATTAATACTATAATGGCTATCTAAGACCTCAAAAAGATAATATGCTATATATGTGCAATAGATCAAATGGACTTTTAAGATGGACTTTAGATGATTTGGTAAAGTATTTTTTTTTTGCTGAAGAAGAAAGTATATGATATAGTTCATACTTAAAGGAACTGTACTTTTGTACAATAGACAAAATGGACATGAGTGCATTAAACGTGTTTTTGGCACAGTAAATAAATGCCTAGTAAGAGATTATTTTCATGTGCCTTGCAGGAAATATTATATTATATTATATCATATTATATGATCCAGATATTCTATTTGTATCATTGAATATCACATATGCTGAAGGAAGGAAAAGCTTTTTGATCATATAAGGATATTACAAGTCCTCCTTCTTGGCATTGAGCTAAGATTCTTTTCATAAAGATATACATTTTGCTTTTATGAAGACGAAAGATGTGTACTGCAGTTCATGAATCAATCAGTTATTAGCTTCTAAGGTTTCCCTCATTTTTAGAAAAGTATACCATCAAAAAGTCTTTACATATTTTTGGTCCATAGTTATGCTGACCGTGGCTTACAAAAAGTCAAGAGAGTCTAGAAGTACAACTTGTTTATGTGTGTTATAGTTGAGGTCTATTCTTTTCTTGTAATAGGAATATATATTGACGAACAATTCCTGCACACGTGTTCTCCAACATTTTACTTCTGATAAACTACTTTATTTTGACAGCTATAGACTTAACATTGATATTGACTTTATATCCACCTCAATTCAATAGGAATTTCATGTTCATAAGCATCAAGTATTAATACATATAGTCCATCGTAGTAATTTAATTGAGACGATAGATGACCAGGAACGTCTGTGATGAAAATATAACTCATGTACACACATGTTTACTGCACCATTATTCTTCCGTTGAGTAAACTACCTTATTTTGACAGTAAATACAAGTAATTTTGACATTAAATTTACACAAACTTTCGTATAGAAATGTCACGTCCATATGATGTGACTCCATTTTTACGTTCCATTTTCAACAATGATACCCCACAGTTTCTTTATTATAAAATTGAAACTTCACCACTTCCCATCAACCCATTTTCGCCCGTAATTCACACCTTCCTTTTATATCTTCTTTTTCATTTTATTTCTTTATTTTCACACTTTTTCACAATTATGAGTCATGCCCTCGTAAAATAGCTTGTCTTGTCTTTTGGTCATATTCCATTACGTTCTTGTTTCTTTCAAGCTGCGTCATTTAACGTGTCAGTGTCCTTTTACCATTTATTTTTCAGTTTGAAATGAGAGGACCCGCAGCTTCTACACCTTTTTGTTTTACTATAAAAACGTAAGAGAAAAGGTAGGACCTAATTTGTTATCTATTATCAAAATTTATGAATAGAAATTTCACCTGTTTTCCATTTTCAAATGAATTTAGGTTTTTCATGTAATGGAAATGAGAAATATGCTTGCTTTCCGGAAAAAGCTATCGAGCTAAATTTAAAATATATATCATATCAATATCTTAATGTAGCAATTTATCTTTTAAGCAAATTCGGTGTGTTAAACCTTCATATTTTTTTATTATTTAGGATACAGACATGATCACCCTTAAATTATAACGCAGTAAAGATCATATGGTATGGTATACGTTACCACTTATCATCTGATTTAATCTTAAATGTCCAGAAACTTTCCTATTTTCATGTCTTACTCTGAACCTGAAGGTCCCATGATTGTTAACTTTCATTGATTTAAATAGGTTATTTTGCTGTTGATATTTTTCTTGCTTTTTTATTTTTTTTTATTTTTCGTGAAAATGTTCTACTTTTAAATAACGTAATAGTATTCAACTTATATCGAATGCATTGAAAGCAAGAACTCATCCTCAATGACTTTCAGACAAACCTTCAGATTATATGAAACGCGTTGAAAATAAGATAAATCCAGTACCTAACAATGAATTATTAGAAAACAGAATCCTTACAAGGCTTTATTTGTCCGTGTATGCCTTTATATGTAACAAAACGGAAACCGACTTATACTTGGAATCTTAAAATTTCTGAAAAGGAAATTTAAAAAGATGATTCAGTAAAAAATATAAGCCGAAAAGCAAACACATATTTTAAGACTGTCTAAAACGTATCTTATCTTTTTAATGCAGGAACTATATTTCAAAGGCCGAAATGAAAACATTCAAGGATTTAAAACTCTTGCTCAAAGAAAGTCATTTTGGT
Source organism: Nanomia bijuga (assembly GCA_032273505.1). NCBI lineage: Eukaryota > Metazoa > Cnidaria > Hydrozoa > Siphonophorae > Agalmatidae > Nanomia > Nanomia bijuga. The sequence continues at coordinate 7,499 of JAUKPT010001646.1, read as the reverse complement.
GAAAACAAATATACTTATACTTAATAATAAGGAATTGGATCAAATATAAAGATTCTTCATTTATTTCTGATAAATGATGAAACTTGTAATTTCTATAAAAGCAAGATTTGCTGTTTTCAATCAAAAATAGATTTATCTTCCCACAAACATTTGATAAATGTCTGATATACAACTTATCCAGTCAATAATGAAGAAATTATTTCTAATAAATGAAAAGGCACATCTGGTGGAACAAACATCGAGATGAAATCAGTTTTTTCTCAAACACAGATGCAAATGTGTTTCATTTCGAATATCCTGTGAACGAATGAATCTTGTTAGCATCTGCTTTCAACTTTGAGCTGATAGCATCACCAATATTTGCTGCTTTGTTGGAGATAAGAGACGAATTCGTCAGATAAGCAACGTATTAAGGATAAAGATCGAATAATATGGATTAATTTGTTTTCTATTGGAATACATTTTTGAGTCTATGGTGCTTTAAGCTAGGATTATATTGGGTTTTTGTTGCTTAATGAAACATATCGATAAAGACTTGAAAATCAACCCTTAAACCTTAGTTCTTGTGTGACAATCGAGAGGGAAAGGGGAGGGGAGTAACTTCCATATGTAAGCATACGGGGATGTGCCGTTTTTGAGGGTTCATTTTTGTATATGTATGTCCAAACTTATGGGTATTTATTCTAAACCCTTGCCTGATTAATGGGTGTTCTTTTCAAGCACTTGCCATAAAGACCTTGTTATTTGAATAATCAACTTGTTTTACAAACTTGCTTGTCTATCTCTTCTTATGCACATTTCGATAAAAATAAATATACTTTTCACCTGGATTTTTCTTTTGCGTACCTATCAAAGGGATTATCACAATTTCTGCTCAGTGGGTATAAATTCCCAGTAGTAACGTCAGATGTATGGGCTCAAATATATTTTTTGCTGAATGGCAAACCCCTATACGGGTTAGCCCCCACTCCGAGGAAACTTGGAACTGGTCTTTGTAACAAAGCTGCATCTGGTTTTCACTTTGATCTAAAAGCCTGATAGAATCACCGATGTTTGCTTCTTTGTAGAAGATAAGAGATGAAATCGCCAGATAATCAAAATATAATCTATATAATTTCTATTTTTACATGATTAAGTGATGTTTGGTTACAAAATGGAGCATTTAAGATAAGGTTTGTTGGGATGGTTATCGATTTAGGTTAGGAACATTCCTAGTCTCAGAAAATTTTCTTAAATTGAGGAACCTTTCTTCCTTTCTTTTGGAATTGTGGAATTGAGGATGTTGCTTTTGAAAATTCTGAATCAAAGCGAAACTGACATTTTCTGAGACTATGGAACCTCTGAAACAGGTTGACAAAAACTCTGCGCCATCACGGCTGACATGATGGGATACAATCTCAAACATGGTGCAAGTCTCTTGCAAATTCGTTCATATTTAAGGTCATTACAGGCGTTCATTACTGCTATAATACCTTAAAACTCCCTTTATTGGGTTTGTCGGCAAAACGTCGTTTTTTATCAAAACTTTCGTTATTTTGACTGCACTGCCACGAAGAAAATACTTTCTGCCACCTTGATCTAATAAGCTAGAAACACCATTGGCCCTTCCGATTCTGTCTTCGAAGCAGTTTATAAATATCTCTGATTCTAAATCAAGGGTAAATATTTTGGCCAAAGTTTCGAATTTTTTTATCATTTTCCAATTCACCATTTTCCAATCCCCTGTTTTAGGGCTTGAAACAATAGAAATCAGTAGAAATCGCTTATTACTCCCCTGTTTCTATGGTTTTGTTTTGGCCAAAATATTTACCCTTGTCCTGAATCCGAAAACTTAAAATTTCCTTTCCACTTTTCCTAGCATTTGCTGTATCATCTTTTACTAGCATTTTATATAACAACACGTGGCATGATTAAACTGTAATTGCATCTTTTACGTCATAAGATTTTTCTTCCAATTACTGACAACAAAGAATGCTCAATTACTAAATCAGATACATGAATTTACGTTTAATCCAATTGAAATAAGACGAAAATAAAAATAGTATAATTTTCTTGGAAAAAGATGGTGGGTGGAAGCTTCAAGGTTGAGCGGTTGGTCAATTATTTTCTTAATTCGGTCGAAGCAAGTTGAAGAAATGTGTAAAATTAGTAAATCATCTTCCAGATGTTTGGGGAATTGGTATGGTATAAAATTTCAAGAGAAAGTAAGAGATGGATGGTTAAATAGCAGTAAAGTGGGTCATTGACTCGATAAGTACGTAAATAGCTTGTACATGACTGTTCCATTATAGTGCTAACCATTAACCATTGGCCATTAAAGTCTCAATAGAAATCAATGTATATTCATTACTGTAATGCTCATTGATTGCTTTATTATTCCAGCTCAAAGGATGCTACTGTTATCATAACATACTCGTAACTCGTAACTCGTATGTTACAATAGCAGAAGATGCTATGTTCCTAGTTTTAGATAAGGTAAACTAATTATTTCTTCTTTCTTCATTTTCATGACCATATTGCCATTACAAACCTTTTTATTTCATAAAAATATTTCACGTCAGATAAACGCCCTCTGACGTATTATACCCTTACAGGTATAGGTATAAACTCAAAACGAGTGCTGTTTTTATATTGTTTCAATTCATGAACACAGAAAACAAGAAAAACGTTCACCATTATCTCCATTTTTAAAAAGAACTGTCTATTGTATTTCCATCGGTATTGTAATTTCACTACTGGAATTTCTATCGCGACTTGGCATGTATCATCAAATATTAAGTTTTCTCTGCAAGGTGGTGTATGGATCCTATTTGAGGTCCTTTTTGTGTAGTGGTGTTTTATGGAATAAGAAATAAAACATTGCATCTTTATGATTTATTCAAGACGATGCATAGTGATGAGTTTCCAAAAATATCTTCACCAAGACAGGTTCTTTTGATGTATTATGTGAGAAGAAGTGTTTCGACGGAATGGTTGTTTCGTGTAAGTATTGTCGTGTGTTATCTGTATTTATCGTCTTTTCCTTGTTTTTTACATGATATGATCCTTCTGAAGTTTTGATGGTTAGAAAGATAGAGGAGAGGGGGTATTTCTGTTGGCGGAATGGCGGAAAAGGTTTATTTTGAGAATAGGTGGAGCAGAATGCGCCTCTAATTCTTAGTAGAAGGGCGGAATCGGCAACCCTTAAAAAAAAAGATGCAATACATCTTCGAATATTTGATGACAGAATTTTGAGCAAACTAAAAAAGAGATTGATAAAGAATCAAACATATATCATTGATGTTTCACAAAATCATTCTATCTGAACATTTTGATGCATTTTGATACACTTTTCCCCAGTCTGACTGCCCATTTCATGAGTGCATTTTTCAACTAACGATATTTCATGTCAGTATTTTGCCATGCATCATAATATTCTTTTCAGAAAAATTAGGCTCTGCATGCTAACAAGATACCTGGAAATATGGTTTGTATACACCTTTAAGGAAAAAATAATCTGCTTAAACTGAATAATATATTCATTGCATCTTAAAAATTTGAAATATATGAGCAATCAACATTTTTATTTTTTGGAATAAAAAACAACTCAAATAGTTTACCAACGCACTTTACTTGCCACTTAATCTCTTGAACTCGCCAGTAAATAACACCTTCATGTCATCGACGTCACGGTTTGTGGCTGCACCAATCAGTGTTGAGAATGCCACAAGTGTCTTCATGTTTTTTTTATTAACCTGTTGATCTTTTTATTCAATTCATTCATTTATTTATTCATTTTTTACCTTCACTTGCGTATTTTGGGTACTTTTAGTCAGCCAGTCATCGAAAAGTGTAAAAATAACTTAGTCTTCTAAAAGCTGGTTTACACCTTTAGAAACTGAAGCAATGAGCGATGGGTTGATGCATTTCTGAATAAAGAATCAATAAATTGAATTTATAGATGCAATTGTTGGTGTTAATCTTAGAATAAATTTTGAGTATTTGACGTATTTTTGGCGTATTTTGACGTATTATTTGACGTATTTTGGCGTACTTTGAGAATTTGATGTTCTCTTCGTCAATGAGGTTTTTGAGGTCTTTTAATTATTGTTTTTAAAGAATATTTACATCATAAAGAATCGGTCAGTTATCAGAGTTATTACAACGCAATCATAAAGTGTGTACGAAGCCTTAAAACATACAATTTCAATTATTTAAACACAAAAGCATTGTTTTCAAAGACAGAAAATCTTTTACTTCGAAAAATAGAAACATGGAAAATGAAAGGTCTATTAGTTGATGGCTGATATGGTATTTATGGCTGGTATTTTATGATTATGATAATATGGTAATTGCAGTAACAACACGCATTCAGTTTTATCTACCATTATCAGTAATAGTGGTCAAAATAAGGAAGGACGGAGTCATGGGCGAAAATCAAGATTCACAAATTGAGACTTTTGAACTCGGGGTTTTGAGGCGTTTTGGCTATTTATTTCAAGTATGATGCTATTTTTGATATATCTAAGTAAGATAGTGACCGTAAGTAATGCTTGAACTACGTATATTTACGTATTCTTTTCAAAACCTGTCGGGTTTTCTCGCTATATTTTGCTGATTTATCATCTATTTCTCATGAGATTTTGACTACTGGAAGTTCTTGTTCAACTTGAACGTAAAGAAAAGTTAAAGGATAACATACTGGGATAATTGTTAATATATGCGACTGCAGTATATCTATTGATTTTGACTTTACTAAATGAGAAGTAACGTGATTTTATGTTTGATGGTTGACATCGGACGAAAATATAGATAATCACAATAACCTATCCATTAAAGTTCTGTTTCAATATTAGTTGGTCAACAACTGAGATATCGATTCAAGAATTAACGAGGGTAGCAGCATAGTGTATAACGCTGAGACTAAGGTCTATTCTTCAATTGCTGATTGCAAGCATGTCATGTCATGTACAAATCTGCGCATTCTGTTTCAACATTAGTTGGTCAACTTAAAGGTATCAAGAAAAAGGATAACAATTCAAGAAAAATAAACGTCGATTAGGTTTGCGATAAAGGTTTATCTACCAATTACCGGTTTTCTGCGATATGATAATTAACAACCATTTGATCATATACATCATTAACTATTATTGAAATGCTACAACGAAAGATTTTACAGAAATAGGATAAGAATAGTAAGGGAAAATATGGTAGATAAGGATGCGACTAAATTCGTCGCGAAGTATCCGGTTATTATAGTTATTGATAATCGATTTTTTACTGCATGTTCCGATTTATTCGAAGGGAGATGAAAAGATGTGTTTGATGCGAAATGGTAATGGATGTCAAAAATAGCATCATTAATGTTTTTAGGGTAAAATAAAAGACTAAGAATAGTAATGGTTATGTTGTTAACCGTGTTGAAATATGCTTTCGAGAAACAGTTATGTTTTAAAATACGTATTCACCAATTTTTCTTCCGTGTTGAAAAGGAAATTAAGGAATATACTGGAAATTTGTTTAGATAAGCTTCCTGGAAATTATAGAAATGATGTGTGCTTGTAATATCAAGTATACACCTGTTGATGGCGACTTGTTTAATGAATCATTTTATTTATCTTGAAGAAAGACATTGTAATTCAACTCTGGATATATTATGACCCGGCTTAGAAGGAGTGATATATTTTCGACTTGATGATTTTGTTGTAGGTAGGTACAATATGGATTTGTACAGATATGGGAATTGAACCAAGTAAATTGAGTTTGAGTTTTTCTCTAGCACAAGAAAACATTAATTGATAGCCAGTGGTGGATATGAAATGTATTCATAATGATAATAGAAGATTAATGGAATGGGTCACGAGTTTCTGGGCGATAAGAATGCTTCTATTACCCAAATCCAACCAATCGGGGACCACCATAAGCCTATTGAAAAGGCCAGTCGTGAGTGAGATCATTTTTTGAAGATACACAGAAAAATGACCAGATCTGTTACTAATAACGGATTGAAAGCTATGGAATCAAAATACTGTTCTACAAGATCTCATCCTTTCAAAATGAGGCTGGAATTAACGCCCTAGAAATTAATTAAGTCTTGTGCGAACTCGTGGCCTTAATTACCAGCTGAAGATGGTGGAACTTTAGATAGAAGTAAATCCTTTTAGTTAGCTTTAAACAAATATTGCAATTTAATAAAGAAGACAGGGCTGGCAATTATTAACAAGCTCTTCGCAAGCTAATGTTAACTTCATTCAACTTATTATAAAATTGCTTCTAAGATGCTTATTGGCTACTAAAGCAGTTTTGAAGCTTATTAAACAAAGATCAGTATTTTTTAGCTTTTTATGACTTACAGACTCAAAACTATCAATAAATAACAGAAGTCTTATTCCAAACTGTCGCATCATTGATGTCTAGACAGGCAAAAAATTCTCCATCGAATTTCGACTTCCAGGTCATCTATTCAAATCAAGCTGCCAATCCACTTTTTCATTTCTTGATATCATTAAATATTTATGTCATAATCGTACAATGACTGGTACAGTTAGAAGAGGTTTTACCTCAACAATAAATACAATTTTCCAAACTAATTTACATGTGTTGGTTGCACATTGAACATCACATGTCAAGTAAGTGTGGAGAGGTCTTGAAATAGTAATGTACTTACATTGTTTGTACAAGAGGTATAACTACATATGGTGATTATTATATTATTGATTTATAACGATTTCGATTCGAAAGTTGAATGCATTATTGATTTTTGGAGATTATCTAATTTGGAGATTTCTGTGGAAGATTATTTAAAGATAATATTTCACAATTACAAAGTTCCAATAAGAAAAGATTTTGCTAAATTTGGTTGAGATTTCGTTTAGATAGATCCAAAAATGCCATTGTTAGATGTTTTCTTAAAGCCATATAACCATAAAATTAACAACATCTGAACCAACCAAATTGCTATACTACCCATGCTTTTGAGTCAGACCCTAACTAGTATAAATAATTAAAGGCGAATTTTCAACGTCTAACTTCGAGGCCTTAACTTTTAGCCTGATAAAAATGTGGAAGATCATAATATTTATGGAAGGGGGGTGTAAATCGCGACCTTCTCATGAAATATTTGGTATTACTATTCTGAAAAAGAAGATATAGATAAGGAAGCCATTCACACTTGCCCAATAGTGGCGAAGCAATTTAATTAATATCTCTTTCCGGGAAGAGTCATATATTTTGGTCTTATTCCTAAAAAAACAGCATAAAAGAATCTGTTCAAATATGAGCAGAATGTACAGTTTCTAGAATTGTTATATTGTTTGTTTTTAGTAGAGATTTTATTATTAGTTTTTCTGCCTGTTACAAATAATAATTCGAAGAATTTGATATAAATAGTAACAAAGAATATCGATGGAAATAAGTTGTTATTTTGTAATTTTGTGTATGTTTTTCAATTTTTTTTGAAATGTTGAATATTTTGATGTATTTTTTTCGTGGTCAGATAAGTGTGATATTCGGTACGTATC
>JAUKPT010001645.1:0-14768 GCA_032273505.1 Nanomia bijuga | reverse complement strand
AGTGGGATAAAGTGCGAAATGTTGTCACGCTAAATGGCCTTTTGCGTAAAGAAAAGTGAAGTTCAAAAAATAAACTTGTTTATTAAGCATTATATTACAAAATGATAAGAATTAATTCATATTTAAAAATTATGTTAAAAAGATAAATATATTAATATTTGTGATAACTGGTCTTGAAAGAAATATAAACAAAAACATACAGGTTTTTTGATAAATTCTGTAGCAGATTCTGTAGTTACTTTAAATAATTTGATAAACCTCATTTTTATGTTTGACACAACTAAAAAATTAATTTTAATGAAATCGAAACCAAGGTTTAAAAGTTATATTTTTTTTTTTAAATAGTAAACTTCCAATAGATTTTTCTGCAAATGATATTTTACTTATTTTTTGCTTTTATAATTTCTAAATGAAATACGAGTTCTTAATGATTGTTTTTCTCGTGATAGTTAAATTAAAGGGAAATGCATTTGTGTTAAAGCATTATGATAAAAATAAATTTTACTTTATTTTTTGCTGATGTTTTTTTATATTTGTGATTTTCTTTTAGTCTTTATAACTAGTCCTTATATAAATGTAACCTAGAAATACAGGTTTTTAATAAATTCTATAGCAGATTGATTTTCTTGAACTAATTTGATAAATTTATGTTAACCATTTGAAGTAATTTTAATGAAATCAAAACCACAGACTTATGTTTACTTCTGTTTAGATTTTTTGCTCAGCGGTAAACAACAAAAACATTTTATTTTTTTATTTTGCAAAAGTTAAAGAGTTCATGTGATTAAATTTAAGACTAATTTGCCTTCTGCTGGATTTTTGTTATAAATTAGTCTTCTTTTATTATTTTTTGACCTTTAGTCGACCCAAAATATGATGAATTTTGATGCATTTAGAACTTTTTTTGGTCTACTAATACTCACAAAACATACTTTTTAAAAATTAAGCAAAGATAAAAATGAATACATTTTTTTAGATCAGATAAGATAGACGCATTAGGTGACATCAAAATTTTTATGCGAAAAAGAGATTATATATTTTCTTATTGAGAGCAATTTTTCTTCCTTTTCTAAAAAATAGGTCATTAAATCTGTGAAAATCTAGACACATGAAAATTGACAAAAAGCACTACAAAAAAGCTGCCAATATTTCGAAACAATATAGTGCCATATATTTTTTACATGTTTATTTCTCATAGATTAGCAGTGGGAAAGTCTTCTCTGTAGCATATTATGTTTCCTAACAAGTTTAAATAGGATGCTGAGTATCTTTGTGCTAGTAGTATTGGATCAACGAAAGACTGTTTATCATTAAGATTTAAATTAGTTTAGATTATATTTGTTTATTTCAAATCTTAGTTTCTGGCAACAAGAGAATTATTTTGTTCATATTACCGAAGTATATTTTATATTTTTTATATTTTAACAAATTATCGAAATTTGCAATTTAAAATTCAACCAGTCAAGAGGTTTTTCCCTGTACTAACTCTCACAGATTAGGAGTTGGAAAGTCTTTTTTATCCCTATTCCACCATCAATTCTATTTAAAACTTTATTCTGTTTATTTTACACAGAGATACAGGTGTCAGTTCTAAATGGACTGGGAGAGTCTACTTCATCTCTGGACGAACTGGTAAATTACTGCGAGTGCACCAGGTTGGCAATGGTACTAGTACTCACTCACCTGCCGTCATTTATCCTGGAGTTGATGATACTTCTATGGTTGTGTATGGCACTGGTATGACATTATTTATGTCAATTTCTTGTTTATTGGATCTGCGAAGCAGGTTCTATGAAACCATTTCCCTGACAACCAGAGTCTGAGAAAGGTGAAAACGGTTCCTGATCCTAATTTTCAAATAATTCAAAAAGTTCCTCAATAATGGAGGTCTTAGGCTGATTGACCATTCGGTTTGACAACAGAAATTGATATGTGTATGCGTTTGTTTGCAAGCGTGTACTTATAGGCAGCCACTCAACAAATGATACATAAAAGGTTCCTCAAAACATGGAAATATCGGTAATGAGACGAGGTTCCTCGTGATCCCGGATCACAGGATCACACTTTTCTCAGACTCTGCTGACAACATGACGAAATTTTTACTGATCCTCATCAGCCAACGGTGTATATTCTGGCTTTGATTTTTTCCTCCATCCACTTTTCACAAGTTCACATTTCTCCCCTGTTTTTTCGCAGATGACCAAAATGACCAATTTTCTTCCTTATTTTTATCTTTATCATTTGATGAAGCTTCTTTTCTCAGCTTGTGCTGAACTCCTTCCCTGTTTTCCAAAAACGGTGAAGATTTTTAATTGCGCGGGTTGGGGGTACCAAATGTATTTTTATCAAGCAACAGCATTTCATCAGTTTTAGAGGTCATTCCGGGGGATTTTTAAGGGTGTTAATTTCATATTCTGTGGGTGACACGTAGTATGTTATTAGCCAATTAATTGTTCCATCATTTACAAACAAAATGAAGTAAAAATATACATTCGTCAAAAAGTAATTTAAAAAATGTTGGCCCTCTTGATTTTTCACGTAAAATGAGCGCGTTCCGTCCGTGTATTCCAGTAGTCCGAGAAGAGAGGGAAGATGTGACTTGTACCTTTTTCTATTTTTAGGTAATGAAACTCATGCTGGTCATCTTGTAGTCATCTCCATCGATGACCTGTTCTACGGAAGGTTTAACAGCTCCAAGAATGTCCTCTCCAACAAGAAAGGTATATAGATATATTTTTCACCTTTCTGATCCTATTTACCTCCTTTTTTAGCGGTAATTTAGTGTTTCGCAGTTTTTAGGCCGGATTTATCAAGATTTTGAAAACCTGATTTCTACGTTTTCCAAAGCTTATTTCGTCAAGCTGTTCTGTCTGCTTTGACGATTCCGCTGACTATAAACACCGTGATGATTTTGAGAGAGATTGGTCCGTTTCTGTTTCTTAAATTCAATGAACAAATAGTTTTTTGAATAAGATCAAGAAATCCTTAACATTTGCATTGAAGATGAGCCTGGCTATGCTTACAAAAACATGTGTTGACATCTGTTACTTTTTGGACGTAAGTCTTGCCTTTACTGCCTATTCGGCATAGTTTCCTCAAAACATTATTTTTTAAACTCAAATCAGGTAAATGAAAACATTAACATGAATAAGCAGTTGACAAAACTAGACTGACTTGCTGTACTTCTATGCGAGTCAACTTCATTATAACATTATAACAGTTGCTCCTAGTTTCCACTGAGCGTTATATGTCGATTTTGTGCGACATAACTTGTGCTATTACAAAGGTTATGTCACAACCTGACATAAAATAGTCAGTGGACACTAGGCGTTATGGACAATTTATGAAGTACGTACGCAAAAAAAGTTTTGACCCTCCCTATAAATGCGCAAACATACTGTTCGGGCATTAATCTCCCTCCCATCCCGATACATGCGTACCAGTAGAGATTATACCATATTCAACATATTATAGATGGTAATGAAATATATAATCCTACTGAAATTTGGTTTCCTGAAATTTAAGGTAAAATCAATCAAAAACCCTGAAAACCCTGAAATCAGTATGGCTAGACACCCTGTTAGGAGTTGCATTTATCTATTTCTAGGTTTCATGAGCCCTCCCTTACTGGTCGACTTGAACGGAGATGGGACGATCGACATTGTCAGTGCGGGTTTCGGTGATAAAATCCAAGCCGTAGACGGAATCACCCTCGAACTGATATGGACGTACCACTCGTCAACCACAGAAACTTTTTCGTAAGTCTTTTATTAGGTGTCTAAGGAGGCTTTCATTTTTTATGAGGGATGGTGCTGAGAGGTTCCTTTTTGAAGAAATTATTTTTTGATGATTTTGAAAAACGAAAATAATTTCTGAATTTCATAAAAAATCCTCTCCCCTCATTAAAAATGATACTGGTGCTGGTTCTACAACAAGGATGTCGCCTACACTCGTTGATGAGTGTAATCTGAGAGAAGGCTGCATGCGAAAAAGTGCTGAATAGCAAAAATATTTGTCCTAGATTTTTATGGTATTTTGTCAATTTCGGCTCATGTTCAGTTCGAAACAGTTTTTGCAACACTTTCTCGTCATTTTATGCAACCTCATTTGTTTTAGAGTTCCTGCTGCTGGCTACTTCAACAAGGATGATACGGTGGATTTATTTATACGCATCAATACTGGTTCAGGATACCCTGTTTACTATGATTCAAAGGTAGGATTCTATCATCACCCCACCCCATCCCCCTCTCCCGCGTCCCACCCCACTTCCCCCGACCCACTGCGACTCACTTATTCCCTTCCATCGACAACTTACGTACTCTCTGCTTTCTAATAGACGGGGGTTGGAATAGTAGGGGGGTTGGAATAAAAGGGGGGTTGGAAAAATTCTCAATAACTAATAGCCGTTGGTTACAAATATGAGTCAAATAAAGCCTTGATAGTGCTATTGCTTGGAACTTTCTGTCAAAATTAATAAGCGGTGGGGTTGGAATAAGAATGTCCTGGGTGGAATTTTTTTCAAAAATTAATAAGCGGGGGGACGTCTATTAGAGAGCAGAGAGTAGTCTGTTGTTCACAATTATCATGACCCTGTTGGGTAAAGTCTATTTTGGTTGGAAAAGGTTAGGGCTTAATAGAATTTGGTTGTAAGATTCCCTAGAAAGAAGCTTTAGTATGATAATAATCTCTGTACAGAAATCATCACGCATTCTTTTCATAAGGACTTTATTTGTAGCGCGACAAACTAGAAAACCTTAAATTCAGGTACATTGGTTTATTTGTATTTTGCTGGTATTTGGTGATCCGCATTTGCTGCCTATTTCCGAATTGAAAACGTACACACTGAAACATGGACCGACATTGACCCACCCGAACCTACCCGAACCCATTCCAAACTAAGCGCGGGCATTTTATTTGCAACAATTTTGAAAAATGATTGAAGATACCAAAGGTTTTGAAATTTGTTCATGAGTTCATAGTCCCTTTTTTTTAAACAAACTGATTTGGACGATTATTTATTTACTCTTTACGGCCCATGTATATGTACTATTAAAAAAACATCTGTCAAACTTACATTCATATATATATACAGTGGCTGATCTTGAGTGTCTTCAGATGAAGACACTTTTTTCTGACAAAAGCACTTGTTTTTGGGCAGTTTTTTTATTATTTATGACTAAGTCGGCGCTATAAATTGTTAAACTGGCTTCAAGATGAGAACAAACACTCTGGAAAAAATGTCCTTAAGTATTCGTTTCAATGCATTCCCAGTGCTTCAATTTTCCAAATTCCCCACAGCTTGGGGTAAATATCAATTTTAAAGACACTCAGAAATTGGGCCAGATCTGCCACTGCTATAAAGAGATTTCACTTCATTACAAGAGTTTCATTTGTTCCTGTTCCTGTAAAGGGCTGCTGATTTCCTAACTAATCAAACATAACTGTTTTTTCCAACTTAACATACCTCCTTCTTTACATTTCAGGTTTTGGTTCTCGATGGCAAAACTGGTCTCATGTTGAACCAGCCTTACAAAACGTCTGTTCCTGCTCACTCTTCCCCCTTGACCATAAGTATGGAGGGGCGGGGTAATGACCTGTTCATGTATTGGGCTGTCGATTGCGCGGGGCACGAGCATGAAGGAGGCTGGTACAACTTCGTGTCCGGGACGGATGTCTCGGACAGTATTCGATCAGACAGTTGCGTCGGAAGGTTTGGGGAGAGTAGTGTCATGAAGTTGTACGTGACGAATGAAAACATTGGGTTTCCAGGGAAACAGATCTTTTTCTCAGGTATGTATGCTTGGTATTCTGCAGTTGTTTGACAAAAGACTACGAAGATCTACGAAAACAGCGTTCTGAGATGTTGACGTTAAAAGTTAATCAAATCACATGAAAATACTAATTGTTGAAAATTTAGGGGGTCGAAAAAATATAATTGAATAGAATATTTCAAAATGGTATGGTAGGTTGATAATTTGGATGGAAAGAAAATGATTTTTTGACGGGCCGACAAAAGACTGTATAAGTACACATAATGACTTTTGTCAGACCACGGTAGTATTGTTGTGCACTATTTCCACGCAAAGCTAAATGATAAAAACGTTTCTTATATTTTGACCAGATTTCGATCTCCTCAGAGTTTGCACTAAAGGCATGCCGGCGGTGACGGGCGGTAACTGGTGATAACGGGCAGGGGACATCCCAGAGGGCAGCTGTCTTCCTGTAAACTAAGATTTTTTTCTCGATAACTAATATTAACTGAGAATTTGAGAGGGTCGCGGTACCGGGCAGCAAAAATATTGTGCATCATTGCCAGAGCTAATCAACCGAGTTGCTTTTAAACGACACGACAATTTCATTTTGCAATCCCAATCTTTCTTTCAGGAGATCATCTTGAGGAAGACGCGAGCAACAAGAAATCCCTTCTCTTACAGACAGGCGCCATCATACCTTCGACGAATGACCTATCGAACAAGTTCGACGTCGTTTTTGCTACTTCGGACATAATATCACCAAGTGTCCGAATGATCAGTCCGTCCGAAATGGACTGTATCAAAAAGTATAAAGCTAGAGCTGCCAAAGGTATGGTATTGTATTTCTAATTTTTCTCGAGGTTACCAAATGCTCGGATTAAAGAGCTGAGTGGTTACTTAGTGTGGAAGGGGATTTAGATCTGTAATTGCGACCGGTCCTCTCAAAATGTAATAGAATTTTAGGTTTATCGAATTATAAGGTTTGTCATTTTGAATATTGAAAATTTAAATCAAACACAAAAAACAACAAAATCTTTGCCCCCAGCCTTATCGTAATTCACCCCCCCCCCCCCCTCTCCTAGCTTAGTGGTTTTTGGAGACACCTCAACCCCCTAGAAATAGGTGGGGTACACAGTATGTTATGACTCTTTTTGTGAAATACTCTCCTCCATTTTCCAGGTGAAGTCATTAACACAATCGACGAGGCGGCGAACCGTGCACAAGGAATATACGATCTAGGCGACACCGCCACGAACGTCTGCTTATCGCCGCGATCGAATGGCCACACGTTCGACGATAAAACATCAGCAAAAAAGAAGAACTTTAACACGGGCAAACTGACCTTGTATCGGTACAGACTGAGCTGCACGTGCCGTGAAAATAAAGACTGTGTACGAGTACTCCCGAAAGAGGAACAGGGATGGAGGGAATATATGGGCTCACTTTCAAACGGCCTTTATAACAACAGGCCTACGGGGAGGTTTCGTACGGTCGGTTGATTGTTTTATTAGTTGATTGATTGAAACCAAGTGAAGGCTTATTTTGCTAAATGATAGGTTTAAAATTACATCATCAGGAATCTGATTGGGTTCACTTAAGCAATATTTTTTTTATCGACTCAATCGTTATGTGATTTTCATCACTAAATTTGACCTGTTTTTGTTGGTTCATATGTTTTTTGTTTTCATGACATTTTTCTATTTTTTCCTAAATATTTTGGCCGTTATATTTATAATTTGATTTTTTAATATATTGGTTTCGTGTGTAGCTCTAGTTTTGCATCATGTTGCAGTATTGTCAGGTCTGTCAGTAAGGAATGTACAAACGTGATTGGTTACACGATCAGGGCTTGCGTGATGGAGTTTTTGTCGGACAATTTTTTTCAAACCAGTTGTTAAATCCAATCGGTGCAAACATATTCTTCTTTTGAAAAAAAAATAATTTAAGACCATTGTCATAGACATTCTAAAATCTTCTTCTTTTTGTTACCTTCTAACACGATTATAACATGGACATGATATGATATGGCATGTCGCAATATTTACGCGAACCACAAAATTATAAATCTGCGCCTTGCGTGATCAGGTTCGCGATCACGCTGAAGCATTTTGTGCGATCGTTGTGCAATTGAAACTTGATTTTACTTTCGTACCTGGCAGAAACTTTCGCGTAAAAGGGAATATGATAACAAAATTAACAAAAATTCCCGACTTTTAAATCTTTTTCAAAAAATTGAGGCATGTCAGTCTAGTCGTTGAACCTGTTCATATGGATGTTTCTTGTTTTATTTTCAATGTGAACTGTAATAAATTATTACCTGCGTAATTACCGAAGAAAAAGTATGTGTCGCGGAATTCAAAAAGAAAATACCGAAGATTTTCACTCTAATAAAAACCGTTTATAACCCCTGTTTTAAGATTGAACGTAAATTTAACGTAAATTTAACTTTTGGCAGCTGACCTGACTTACCTCAACCTTGCGGCAAAGCGGCAAACGAACTCATGTTTATTTTTTCCCAATCTTTTTGTACTCCTTCATTAGAGAATATATTTTTGGAATGTGTAATTATGTGACGTCATTTTATATAGTTTTATTTTTGTTTTTTGTTGTTTTTACGTTGCCATGGACGAATATTTATTTATTTATTGATTAAAGAAATTGAAGTTCTGACGCATAGGCGCAACGGATGAATATTCTTATGGGGAGGGGGCGGTTACTGTTTTGTATGAAAATCTGTCCGATTATCGATGTTTGTTAGAACTGTCTCTCACATAGTTGGGCAGTGACAGAAATACTAGCCTTTGAGTCGTCATTTTAGCCATTTTGAGCAATTAATTTTGCAGCCCCCTGTCTGTAACGTTTCATCGGCGAAAATATTCGCCACTTTTTGGGCATAAATTCTTCACTTTGCTTCGACAAAAATAACCCCCGAAAAAAAATATCATGAATATGAAAATGACTTCAGTTGTTTTCACTTTCATCGACAACACCACCAACATGGATTTTGATCGGGATAAGAGACATGAAAAAAAAAAGAAATTGATATTTAAAAGTCAAGGCTAAAGAAATATAGCTTTATATCCGGCGCACCGGGTGACGATTATTTTTTAGAAATTATGTTTACAAAGAATGTTAAAATTGCATCTGTCACTTTTTTTTTTTGTCGATTCCATTGTACGTAATACGGCATAAAAAGTGGCCGGGTGATATCGAAAATAATTCTCGCCCGGTCGGTGCATTGGAAACATAGCTATGTTTTCTATTGGCTTAAGGACAATTTACTAATTCTCTTGAATTTTATTTCTTTTTTGCACCTCCCTGTAGAGACCAAGCTTTTATCAAAATTTGAAATTATTATGACATTCAGTTAAAATTACATTCTTTGGATTTTAGTCCCAATATCTGTTGACGGTTCCTAACGTAATAATAAAAGAGACTTTCCCGTTTCATTCAATTAGAGTTTTGATTGGATAAAATATATATAAAAAAAAATCTGATTGGTCTATTTGTTTCATATAACTTTTGGAATGGTTTAACGGTTAAATTTTGACAGTCTTGGAAGATTCAAAAAGTTTTTTTAATTTTGATTCTGAATTGTTTTAAGGCATCTTCCGCTTTATTTTCCTAAAAGAAATATTGTTAAGAGTACCTTCCTGTGATTGTCGTCTGTTCATTATTAAGATCAAAGTTTTAGATTTGAACTGTTTTTTGTTCATTTTTGACAGATCAGAATAAAAACTTTTCTTCTATAGCTGGGACGATTTGTTAATAAACTTCATTCAAAAAGGCTCATTCAGAAAGGACGTCACCTCAAAAATGGCAAAAATATTTACTTAATATTTTCTAAAGTTTTGTTGTGCAGAAGTTCTTAAGCTTTCCTATACATTTTTCTCTTCAATGATTTTATCGAATTTTCATTTGATCAATTATTTTGAAAAGCGCTTTTGTTTCTCTAAAAAGCAAAAAGAAATTTTGAAAAAACGTTAGAAATTAAGACAAATAGTGTAATGCCTGGACCGAGCAGAGAAACTGTCTGGCGCCATGATCGTTAAGTCATGCTGGGGGTTTATTATATTAGAACGTGACTTGACAACAGGGGAGATGGGCCTAAAAGGCAATTTTTGCGTGACGTGATCATTGAACGTTCCTTGATATCCATATTATATTTTTACAATCTTTGGGTGCTCATGTTAAATAACACGAAATTTTGTGTAATTCTTTGTAAATAGTTTTTAGTTTGCGATATAATAATGATGATGATTTTGAGTTGAATATATTTTTAATGCATTTTGGAAACAAACCAATAATTGTCTTCTCTTTTTTATCATACACCCTGTTCTAGGGAACATTTTGGCGAAATGACTCTTATCTACGAATTTTAGCTGATTTTGTTCCGAGTATCAGCAAATACGCGCACAAAATAAGTCCCTAAAACTATTCAACTAAAAGATATATCGCACCAATTGCACATCGCTGGTAGGAGGCCTTGAAAACACATAAAGCTCGGGGAACTCTCATGTTTCTTCCTAATCATAAAAGAAAACTTCATGCTATATTTTGGGTCAAAAAAAATGTGGGGAACATTGTGGAAGAACTTGATTTATCATTTGAGGTCTTAAACAATAGAAAATGTAACTAAAAACAATAGAATTTCAGATGCTATTACGTTATTGGCCTTAAAATGTACCCTAAACTGTTCAGATTTTGCTCGTTTTGGTTTTGTTAGTTCGGCAAATAGTTCTTCTTTGCAATAATCAGATTATAGATATCTTTAGTTTACTAAAAAATAAGCTGTTTTTGAATCTTGTGGTGTTTTAATGATCCGAAAACTGTTAGCAGCCTTTTGGGGTTACCAAACCGGAAATATTAAAAAAAATTCAGGTTAAAAGGGATAAGGAAAAACTAGTTTTAGTATTTACCAGGAACCACAAGTTTGTATGGTAAATATTGATAAAGAAGCATTTTGGTCACCATAAGTGGTGCAAAAATGCCATCCTTTGCCTGAAGAAATGCCATATCATAATTGCATAGTAGATCTAACTATGGGTATGAAACATATTGTTATATGTCATTGTGAATGTTGTGCACGGCTAAATAATGACCCAATGTATTGAAATCAATTGATAAAAACGAATAACTCGAAACAATACCATTTTTATTAACCTAATGAGAATAACGTCATAATAAATGTAATCGTGATAATAGATAGATTCGTAAATTTTAAGTCACGTGATATAAGCCGTGCACAAATGTTCGTTTCAAGATAAGACGATGCCTTTATGACAATTCAATGGCGTTTCTTAACAATATGATGTAATAACTATGATAATTGATATATCTTATTCATAGATGTCCTGTCCAGGCCTGCAAATTTTATTCTAACATTATATAGTATATAATTAAAAGAAATTCGTATCAAAGAGATTTGTTTTCATATCAAAAGTTATAGAATAAATCATTCAAAACAGATGACATGATATTACATCTTTTTATAAAAAACTAGTTCTGAGATGGCCAAATAATTAAGAAACTCGAGATATGAGATAATTTTGACCAAAGAGAAAATAAAATATATAAAATAAGTTTGAATGGATTATCATTCGGTCAATAACCCTCAAATGATTTAACGTATCGGTTCTGATTACAACAACAAAAAGAGCTGAAAATAATTTATCCCCCAGTAAGAAATTTTGGCGTTGTGCTTATTTTGACTTTTTTTGACCACCGTCCAGCGTTGAAGAAAAGATTTTTTCCTGCCGTCGGGCGTCATAGGAAAGATTTTACGGGCGTCGATCGTCGAAGACATTTTTATTGGACGTCATGCGTCGTTGGGGACCCTTTCCCATCTCTCTAAGAAAAGTTTTTTTGTTTTTTTTGCAGGGCACTGTTATGGTTCTACGTATCTGGACTATAGCCTTTGTCATATGATGCGCATATTTTGTCATGCCTTGTTGCTTTATTTATTCCCAAGTGTCCATCATGACGTGTCTTAACTGTCAGTTAAATGTAAACAGGCTTGTCGTAACGGTGTGTCACGATAAAGTTTGTCCAATTCTGGTATTTGATTAGTTGAAAAATACATTGTCAAGAATCTGATTGGTTCAATCATAAATATTTCTAGGTTTGACAATTTATCAAATAAAGACATTCTTGAATAAACCAATTAGATTTTGGATGATGCAACTTTTAACTTTTAAGGGCAAAATTAGACAAGCTGTTGAGACGAACCCGAAGGTACAAACACCTCAACAAAAAAAATCTATTTCTATTCTAAATCGGACAATCATCACATTTCTTTATCAGAAAGAAACAGATTTGCTAGTCGAAACATTAGGAAGAAAACTTCATTATTGAGGTAAGGAATATTTCACGGCTATTTCTCTGCTATTTTAAGAGCAAAAAGTTTTTCTCGTGCAGAAAGTTTTGCAAGAAGGTAAATCGCGAAATTTTTCGAATTTAATAATCGCGAATTTCAATTTTAGAATAGATTTAATTGATAAAAATTTCGCGCATGGCAATAAATGAATACATTGTTTTATTATTTTAAAATTCTTAACTCTCTTGCAAAAAACTATCAAAATGATAACTATTTATTCTATGTTGAAAAAGTACGGCTTTATTGATCTTAAAATGATAATTCGAGAGATCTTCGAGGTGAAAGAAAACCATAGGTAGTAGATCTAATGGTTATGAAACATATAGTTATATGTTATTGTGGGTATTGTGCTAAATAATGACCCAATGTATCGAAATCTATTGATAAACTCGAAACAATACCATTTTTATTAACCTAATGGGAATAATAAATGTATAAATGATACATAGATTCGTAAATTTTAATTCACGTGATATAAGCCGTGCACAAATGTTCATTTCAAGATAAGACGATGCCTTTATGATAATTCAATGGCGTTTTATAACCATATGATGTAATAACAATGTTAATATATAATGGAGTGCTCAGTAGTCGCTACAAACTGTAAAAAATAGTTCAAAATTGCAGAAATTATAGCTAACGATGAAAAAAAATTTTCTCACTTAATTTGAAAAATTCTTTAATATCTCGCAGGGGGGTTGTTTGATTTAAATATCAGTATGACGTATTTTTTGCAAAACGGATTTCTCCGTCGTTCCTAAAACGTCATCGGATGATGAATGGAAATTTTACGCAAGAAAACAGAAAGCAAAGTAAATCTTATCGGCTCATTATGGAACTGTGAAATCACCCTCGCTCGTTGCGCCGATGAAACAAATCTGTAATCCGCTGTAACCCGTTCGCACAGGACGCCGGGATTAGAGGGATATCCGGAAGTGGGATAAGGGATAAAACAGTTAGTGGATTCATAAACAACAAGAGAGACATTTGGGCTAAAACAGGCGGTCATTAAGATTTCTTGCAGGGGCCTTCGTTTTTGTAATAGGTTACCGCCCGGTCATGGTGTAATTCCTTTTTTTTTGATTCCAGCGAAATCTCGAGTTTTTCTTATCAATAATGAAAATCGAAAAATAGATTGAACATCCGTACGTGGTGTGATTTATGGAGTTATTTTTTTCAAACCTTTTTTAGTTAAGTACAAGATCAAGCCGACCATCTTGTAAATGACGCTAGACTCCAGATTGACGAAATCCTGTTAGCTATGTCCGAAATGGGGTTTTTGCCACCCAACAAAAGAAAAAAGATAAATGATTTAAAAACTAACTAACAGCTATTCTAAAATTCTTTTTCAAAAATTCGTTTGCGATGGACGTTTTGGCTCTGGTCTTCTGTATGTATGACATTCAGGTAAATATTCTCTTTGTATTTTGTTACGGTAGAGAATAAAAAGAATAAGAAAAATAAGACTTTGGATGAGCGAAAAGGAAGAGTGCCAGTGCGAAATCCATATGCTTTGGTTTTATGTAACGTTTTAAGACAAAAATCGAGAGAGAGTTTTTCGAAACTTCGGTAGTTTTTTTTCAAATAAACGTGAATTTTTTTAGTAGTAATTTCCACTTAGGCGAAAAATACCCAATTTCTCTTGTGTGTTAGACCTTTACTAGCTTTAAAACGATTACATTTTAATCAAATAGAAACAAGTTCGTTTTGATATCATTCCTACTCGTGACTGCCTACTGTCGACTCCAGTGGTTAAATCATAAAGTTTTGCAATGAAGTTATCCCCGTAGTTTGAAGTATTAATTCACTGAGTAAGGTTGTGCGTTAAATTCGCAAATGGATCCCATTATTTGTTAAATGTTATATGTGTGTATAGTAATCGTTGATCCATCCCCGTGCGTATACTGCCTCTATCGGGAATGTTTGTTTGAAATGGATAAAAATCATGAAAAAAATATCAAAAAATAAGGTGTGAATCTCACTTTTGTCTCTCAACATTTAAAGGTGCCACCACACCTTGAAGGATTTTTCTTTCGTGGTTTACTAATTAATCCGTGCTACAAATCCTTCAAGTCAAAACGAACATATACTTTAATTGACCTTTCAACCATAATTTTTTTCTGCTCGAGAATTGTAATGCTTTTAAGTGATTACCTCTTATTAATTACACTAATTAGAGGGTGTGGAGATATAACTTCAAAGAATATAGGGGGCAGATGTTCCAATAATTTGGTCAATTTTCTAATTAGCCTTTTGGAGAGGATTCATTGTAGAGGCATTTTCTGGTACCAATTACAGACAGAGTATTTCCGTTCTCAGTTCTCATTTCGTTTTACTTTACTATTGTGGTTGGATGATTAATCAGTTGATTTATGCTGATATGTAAGGCTGAATATTCGAAAAATCAAAATTATAGTATCTAAAGTTCATGATTATTGTTCTGTCCTTGGTGAAAGCTAATTCCTTGCACTTTACAATTTCTATTGATGATTTTCAATGATACAGGGCAGTCCTGTTAAAAGTCTTTACGTGCTCATCTAGAACAGGGACGACAACAAATTTTTTTCTGGGGGGGGGGGGCTGGCGTTTCAGGGGCCTTATTCACTAGAGCAAGGGCCCTTCTGTTATGAAGAGGGCCC
>JAUKPT010001644.1:0-14768 GCA_032273505.1 Nanomia bijuga | reverse complement strand
TCCTAACATACTTCCACCATCGTTCTGTCCGCGAAATAGACCCAGTCGTTCTCACAAATTCCAACTTCAACCAATAAAACCCCTTGACGGAGTGCGAGGCGTCCACAGAAATTCTTTTTATTGTAGAGTGGTTGACTTATGGAATTACTTACCCAGTTACGTGGTTGATGCTTCAACAATCGATTCTTTTAAAAGCAGATTAGACAATCACTGGAAAGACCTGCCAATATAGTACAACTACACTTATCAGGATATCGAATAAAGATAAGAGCGCGCGGCAGTGAAATTTATAATTTCTTTTAAGCACGATATACATTAATTAAATGGATGTCAATAAAAATGTATGAGTATGCATTTTTATGATGATTTTTGATGTTTATAATGCTTTTAATTACTTTTCATAGGAAATCATTATTTTGATAAAAAAAACATACACACAGTTTGTTTTTTGATCTCAAATATCGTCTGTACAAAAAGTGTAGGCAGTGATTTTTAAAATGCGTATAACTTCCTCAATTTTATTTATTCGTTTAACCCTATTTTAATGGGGGTGGGGGTAAATATACCCCAAGCAGTTAATGGTAAACTGCATAAAATTCAAGTAGGCTGCAGGCCCACTTTTTATTTTCATTGCATAAAAATTAGTTTTACACATTTCCTAAAAATATTTTGTGTCGATTTCAAGCTCAAAAGTTTTTTTATGGGTCTTTTGTTGATGGTAGGTAGTCGTTGTTTGATGAAAAACACGATTTTAAATTATTCGTTTGTATGTTTTCTTCGTACTCATATCCTCTTTTTTGCTATCCGATTAGAATATTATTGAGTAAGGCAGTACATATATGTGTTTACTATTTTTTTTGGGTA
This sequence comes from Nanomia bijuga, assembly GCA_032273505.1. NCBI lineage: Eukaryota > Metazoa > Cnidaria > Hydrozoa > Siphonophorae > Agalmatidae > Nanomia > Nanomia bijuga. The sequence goes on along the minus strand of JAUKPT010001644.1, from coordinate 13,904 downwards.
TCATTACTTTTGAAAATGAAGAAACATTGCGTTCAGAAAATGAAGAAGAAAAAAATCGAATAAAGATCATAAAATTTCATCTTAATTGGTTATCTTAGTTAATCTCAAAAATGTATTCATTTCTATTTTAGCTTTATTTTTCATTAATTTATGGTATGTTTTGTTAACCCAAATCAAGCCCTAAAAGCATCAAAAATTAAGACAGAAATAAAAATTACACATATTTTTAAGAAACAATGTTCACCATATAAAGACAAAATCCACATGGATTGATCTATTTTTCTAAAACTACCCTTCTTATCAAAATGCAAGTATTTTTTGCTGCGTATTTTAGTTAAATCTGCACGTTTTTCATTATGATCCTCGGAAAAACATACATTACTAGTCATTAAAGCATCCAATAAGATATTGATTAGTTGTTATTATGACCACGCCATTTATCAAACATTAACTAACTCGCGTGCAAAAAAGAATTGAGTAAATATTTGTAGTTTACGAGGTATAGGATTTTATTTAAACGCGCATTCTGACCCTCGCTTTAAAAAACGCATAGGTAGAATACGCTTTGAAAAAGTATGTAAGAAGACCATCATAAATGAGGGAAGGGTTTAAAAGGAAATGAATATAAGGAAATGAATAACATCAGCGCTCATAGAAAGTGACTCAGACATTCAAAAAATCTCATAGAATTTTGACATCAATTCTGACCCCTGTTGCCTGTACATCTTTCCGATAAGTGATGAATAGAGAAGTTCTAAAAAAAATAAAAACGAAATAAGTAAAAAATGTCATTCCTCATGTGATGAAATCTACATTTCGAGAGAACTGTTTTTTCTTTAAGTAAATTCAAGGGTCTATTTTCTTCGTCTATATTTCCAATATCATGCAGCTCACCATGACCGTTAGAAATTCATTTTGCCTCTAAGAGTAGTTTTTTGTATGGAAATTATACCTTTGTTTGTGATGAAGTGAATATGTACATTTTACCTAACAATTAGTCATGAAGGATGGGTTTCCTTGTTTTTTTTGGGTTAGGAGTTCCACTCGATTTAGATTTTTTTCACAAACTTGTACCGTTAACAATTAGAATCTTCTGACAATAGACGTAAAAAATAGAGATTCTGCATTTTTAAGCGTATCAGTTCGAGGTAACATGCGTTGTGAGGATCGATTTTTGGGGTTTTCTGGAATGAAGTTGAATCACCAGCCGAGTTTGATCCCATATTTCCGAAATTTACCTATTTGGAAACTATAGTTTCTCTCTGTAAGTTAGGAAAACGGTCATTTTTACCTTCATTTTCCGTAAAAATGTAAATGAAAATTCATCTCATTTTGGGCGTATTAACTGATACTCTGAGGCTAAAAATGCTTCTAATGATTCAAACTACTTGTGTACCAAATTTCATGATTTCTACATGAATATGCAGCACATTGTGCACTGTATGACTGGACTATTTAATAAGTTCGTTTTTGTTTGTTTTTTACTTAATCCAAAATCTGAGCTTGATTCATAATAAAGGAATTTTATTAAAAAAATTGAAGTAGAAAATATCTAGGGCATAATTTTTAATTATCTCCTCCTCTACATGATGTGTAGAATATGCTGAGAATAATTCAGAATGGATTTGTCCGAAAAGATAAGAATATTAATCTTGAACCAAAAAAACACTACATATGAAAATAATTTGTATCTTCTAACTATGGGCAAATTTTCCATTAGGTTGGTTGCCATCACTTGTCAAATAAAAAATCTTTTATCTGTAATTTGACAAGATTTCTGTTATCACATGGGAATAAAGTAAAACAAATTTCATTAAATGCAACTAGTACATTTCAAATGTAATTATCCCACCAATGTTCATAAATGATCATGCAGTTATTATTTCATAATTCTTGGCACTAAAAGGTTCGTTATATTTCCACTATTTTTTAACCAATTTTTAAAAGCAAGAGCTTGTTAGATAGTAAATTATAAGCGTAACACTGGTTTGTAAGGATAGAAGAAAAAGTAAAAGAAGAAGGACATTTTTCAAATTTTTCATTTCAAATTTTTACCTAATGAAAATTATATCGTTGTTTGCACAGGAGCCTTGCAGTTGAACTTTTTTTGTAAAGATTTATTTCTTTAGAGTAATAATATAATGAAGGACAAGGCTTGAGGGTCAGAGGCGAGGGTTGGGGATATTGCCCAACTCATACACGAATTTTTCTTCTTTTTTCTCTACTTCGTGTTTGTGTAACGTATGTGTACCCTAGTTTGGACGGGTACACCCTAGTTTATACAGACTATTTACACACAGACAGTTTATACACTAATTTTATTTTTTTTACTATTTCTTGGTCAATTTTTAAAAGCAAGGGATTGAAGGGATTAAGGAGCCTAACATTGTTGAATAAAAAGATCTTTTATTTTACGAAAAATGAAGAAGAAGAAGATAACTTGTATTATTAAACAAAGAAACAGCGCGGCCAAACAAGGGTCCATTTTAAGAAGTTAAAGACTGACATACATTGAAACGTTATACTGACCACCTGATTCGAAGTTTATAACTAAAAAAGAAGTATAGATTTTACTTACCAAATTTGTCTAAACCGATAAGTGTAAAGATTTCGTGTATTTTTTAAATGAAAATGTGATTTATGTGGCCAAACTAGGGTACACATACGTTAGGGGGTGGGAAAAAATTGAGATAGGGTTGAACAGTAGTTTCAAGCTGGAAAAATTAATTACGTTTTCAATAAGAAATCTTGCACATATATTTTTGCAAGTGATTTCCCCTTGTCGCCATATCAACAAGCTACATTTACTGGCACATACGATGCGGCTCAAGCAGCAAAAATAATATATTTGAATAGATATGCATTGTATGGGACAAATGTTTTACACCTAAAAAATAATGTAGTGTTTACAAGAGACAGTAAGTTATTTACAAAGTATAAAAATATATAGAGATCAAAAACTAAATTAATTCTAAAAGAATAACTTCATGTCAGATAATATCGTTTTTATGAGTACTAGTTGCACTGTCATCATTGCCATCACGTGATCTGCTTCAAGTATTTTCAGTATTTTTGTTTTTAGTTTCACTTTTCATTTCTCTATCGACCTCTATATTTTCCTTTTCTTTTTTTTTATTTTCTTTTATATTTTTAATGATTTCTTCATTTTCGACAGATTTTTCTGCTTCATCTTTAGTATCCTTATCTGTTATACCTTCAACATGTTTCTTTGTGTCTTCTTTCGAAGAATCTTTAATAGTAGTTTTCTCAGTAGAATCTTCATTGCGCGTTTCTGGATTAACTTTTGCATCCTCTTCGCTTTTGTTGTCGACGTGATCTTCATTTTTCTTATCTGTAATGTTTTAATTTACATTATTATCTGGATTATCTCCATTTTCAATATTAACATCACTTTTCTCCGGAGACGTCTCATTTAGAGTTTCCTCTGACGGCTTTTCAATATCCTCATTTGGAGTTTCTTTTAAAGCTTCTTCATTTTCATCATCTGCAGATTCTCTGTTCGCTTCCTCATTTTACTCCTCTACAGTTTCTTTATGTGCTTCTTCATTATCTACATCTGCTGTTTCTTTGGATACTTCCTCGTTTCTGACATCTTCAGTTTCTATCAGTGCTTCAACATTTTCTTCGTCTGCAGTTTTCTCAGAAGCTTCATCATTTTCGTTGTCTGGAGTTTCAACAGGATTATTTTCCTTATTTGTAATTTCTTTGGGTAGTTCGCTATTTTCTACATCTTCAATTTCTTTTGATTCTTCTTCATTTTCTACATCTGCTGCTTTTTTAGGTTCTTCTTCATTTTCTTTTTCTACTGTTTTGTTGGGTACTTCCTCATTTCCGACATCTTCAGTTTCTTTGGGTGCTTCCACATTTTTTTCTTCTGTAGTTTCTTTAGGTGCTTCTAGCGTTTCTTCCTCGACAGTTTCTTTGGATTTTGCCACAATTTCTTCATCTGCAGTTTCTTTGCGTAATTCCATATTTTCTTCCTCTGCAGTTTCTTTTGGTAATTCCACATTTTCTTCCTCTACAGTTTCTTTTGGTACTTTCACATTTTCTTCTTCTGTAGTTTCTTTAGGTGCTTCCAGCGTTTCTTCCTCTGCAGTTTCTTTGGATGTTTTCACATTTTCATCATCTACAGTTTCTTTGAGTACTTCCACAATTTCTTCATCTGCAGTTTCTTTAGGTACATTCATATTTTCTTCATCTGCAGTTTCTTTAGGTACATTCATATTTTCTTCATCTGCAGTTTCTCTGGGTCCTTCCCCATTTCCCTCCTCTACAGTTTCTTTGGATGTTTCAAATATTTTTTTTTCTCTAGTTTCTTTGGGTGCTTCCACCATTTCTTCCTCTACAGTTTCTTTAGGTACTTCCATATTTTCTTCATCTGCAGTTTTTCTGGGTACTTCCACATTTTCTTCATCTGCAGTTTCTTTGGGTAATTCCACATTTTCTTCATCTGCAGTTTCTTTTGGTAATTCTACATTTTCTTCCTCTACAGTTTCTTTTGGAACTTCCACATTTTCTTCTTCTGTAGTTTCTTTAGGTGCTTCCACCTTTTCTTCATCTGCAGTTTCTTTGGATGTTTCAACATTTTCTTCATCTACAGTTTCCCTGGGTGATTCCACATTTTCTTCTTCTGTTGTTTCTTTAGGTGCTTCCACATTTTCCTCCTCTACAGTTTCTTTGGATGTTTCAAATATTTTTTTTTCTGTAGTTTCTTTGGGTGCTTCTACCATTTCTTCCTCTACAGTTTCTTTGGGTGCTTCCACATTTTCTTCTTCGGTAGTTTCTTTGGGTAATTCCACATTTTCTTCATCTGCAGTTTCTTTAGGTGCTTTCACCTTTTCTTCCTCTGCAGTTTCTTTAGGTAATTCCACATTTTCTTCTTCTGTAGTTTCTTTGGGTACTTCCACATTTTCTTCATATACGGTTTCTTTGGGTGCTTCCACATTTTCTTCTTCTGCAATTTCTTTTGGTGCTTCTTCGTTTTCTACATCTTCAGTTTCTTCGGATGCTTCCATATTTTCTTCTTTTGCAGTTTCTCTGGGTACTACCACATTTTCTTCATCTGCAGTTTCATTTGGTGCTTCCACCTTTTCTTCCTCTATAGTTTCTTTAGGTAATCCCACATTTTCTTCTTCTGTAGTTTCTTTGGGTAATTCTACATTTTCTTTAACTGCAGTTTCTTTAGGTAATTCCATATTTTCTTCACCAGCAGTTTCTTTAGGTGCTTCTTCTTTTTCTACATATGCAGTTTCGTTTGGTGCTTCCATATTTTCTTCTTTTGCAGTTTCTCTGGGTGCTTTCTTTTTTTCCTTCTCTGCACTTTCTTTAGGTGCTTTATCAATATCTACATCTACAGTTTCTTTAGGTGCTTCTTCATTTTCTTTATCTGCAGTTTTTTTCGTGGGATTTTCTTCATTATCTACATCTGCAATTTCTTTAGGGGCCTCCTCATTCTCTTTATCTGCAGTTTCTCTGGTTGCTTTCTCGTTTTCCTCATCTGCAGTTTCTATAGGTGCGTCTTCATTTTCTACATCTGCAGTTTCTTTGGGTGCTTCATTATTTTCTTTCTCTGTAGTTTCGCTGGATACTTTTGGTCTTTTTTCATTTTCCTCATCTGCAGTTTCTTTATGCGTTTCCTCATTATCTACATCTGCAATTTCTTTAGGTGCTTCCTCATTTTCTACATCTGCAGTTTCTTTGGGTGCTTCATTATTTTCTTTCTCTGTAGTTTCGCTGGATACTTTGGGTCTTTCTTCATTTTCCTCATCTGCAGTTTCCTTATGTGCTACTTCCTCATTAACTACATCTGCAATTTCTTTAGGTGCTTCCTCATTCTCTACATCTGCAGTTTCTTTAGGTGCTTCCATATTTTCTTTTTCTGCAGTTTCTTTCGATGCTTCTTCATTTTCTTCCTCTGCAGTTTTCCCAAAAGTTACATCATTTTCTTTGTCTGGAGTTTCCACAGGATAATTTTCTTTATCTGGAGTTTGTTTGGGTGCTTCCTCATTTTCTCTCTTTGTTGTTTCTTCGGGTGCTTCTTTATTTTCTTCGTCTACAGGGTTCTCAGGGGCTTCTTCATTTTTCTTGTTTGTTGTTACTTCAGAAGCATTTTCGTTTTCTTTCCCTCCTGTTACATCAGATGTTTCTTCACTCCTATTGCCTTCCGTTTTTCTAGGCGTTTGCTCATTTGATTTGTTTGCTGTTATCTCAGGAGTAGCATCACTTTCCTTTCCAGTTTCAGCAGGAGCGTCTTCACTTTTCTTGTCTGCACTTTCTTGATTTGGCTTGTTTGCTGTTATCTCAGGAGTACCATCATTTTCTTCATTAGCTGTTTGTTTAGAGGGATCTTCATTTTCATTGGGTATTGTCACCTCATGCGCATTTCCATTTTCCGCATCGGTAGCTTTCTCTTCGGCCTCTATGTCATCGCTTTCTTCGCTAGCGATTTCTTCTACATTTTTCGCTGCAATGTCTGCGATTTCTTCTACATATTTCGTTGCGATTTCCTTTAAATCATCTACTGCCATCCTTGTAGGATCCTCTACGTTTTCCTCTTCAACGTCTGCAACTTCTTCAACGTTATTTTCTATTTCACCTTCGTTATCAGAATTGTCATGCTCCTCAGTTTCACTATTTTCTTTTCTTTTAACATTTTGCTCGTCATTTTTCTCGCCATCGCTTTCCATATCACTCATATCCTTCTCTATATCGCTTACATCGTCGTCTGTGTCATAATTATCACTACCATTTGGAACAATATTTTCCGACTTACTCGTCAAAATACTACTCATTGCATTTTTTTCATCGGCGTCAATTGTTTCTTTGTCGTCATTATTACTTTCGCTTTCGACATTTTCCGATATCTCTTTATCACTATCGTTATTTTGAGCATCATCATTTTTATTTGTTTTGTTTCCAAAATGGCTGCTACAGTTGCTTGGAATTTCACATGTCGAGTGGTTGCTATGATGATCCAAATTATTTCCCTTATAATTATTATCTGATTTCGAATCGGAAAAATTACTTGATTTGCTATCATTTTGATCGGTTACTCGAGATGATCGTCTTGAATGCGATGATATCACACTTTTGTTATCAAAATCATTATCTCCAGGAGTTTTATCTCCATCATCATCATCGCTTTTCTTGGTAATACTAACGCTAATCCGTTCACTATTATCTCCCTTATTATCTGGAGAATCAGATGGCGTCTTTCTTGTTTTTCTTTTACTCTTCGGTGAATTACTTTGACTCGAATAAGCAGAATCACTTTTCTCCTTTCTTTTATCAGTCTTTTTTATAGGTGGTAGTCTCGGCAAATGTCTTATAGTATTGTTATTATTATTATTATTATTATTATTATTATTATTATTATTGTTAAGTCTCATATACGAAGTAGCATATACAGGCTGCCTGTATATGGGTCGCCTATCAAGTGGCTTCATGAAACCTTTTTCCCTCTTACTATCAATGCCTGACTTAATTTTCTTTCGCGCTTCTGCTATTTCTTTTCGCTCTCTTTCGCGAATATTTCGTAACATGATTGGAAAGGATTCTTGCTTCGCCTTTTCGTTGCGATAGCGCACAATATCACTTATTTTCCGTACTAAATGTTTATTCCGCTCGATAATGTCGTGTTGTTGTTCGTCTCTACGGTACTGGAAATGATTTCGTCGGAATAAATAGGTCTGGCTGTGCCATTGGATCCCTGTACGGTCTACTGTCGGTTTTGCTTCCCATAGTTTCTTATGGTGCGCGTTCAGATGCATGTTCCATCTTCGTTGCTCCTCTCGAATGTGGTATGGAACACGAGGTCTGTTTGGTGCGTAATGTGTCATACCTTACTTTTTTATTTATTAGTTTATTGTTGGTTAAAAGACGTTAATGTTTGGCGTCGTCGATTTAAACCAATCAAATGACATTCTTGATTTTTCTAGTTTTCTATTCTAAAAGAAAATAAAGTAGTTAAGGAAAATGTCAATAAATGATATCTTTTTACTTTATTTTGTATCACGAATCCTTTGCTGGGGAGGGGAAGGCATTCCCGGGTTCCCAGAAATTATTTTTGTCAATCCCAGAATCCCGAAAATAGAGAGTTTACCAGGAACGATGAAATATTCTCGAATCCCGTATTCCCAGAATTGGAGAACATCAGATCCTGAAAAGAAGGTTCTTTTTCCCCAAATCTCATAAGAAATATTCTCGGTTGTTGATGTCGATGTAAATGTACCATTCTTGAATTTAAAATTTAAAATTCAATTTACACTCTTTCTAATTTTCTGCCAATGGTCAAGTTGTTATCAATAAATCAATTTTCTATTCAAAAAGTTATTAGGGAAAATGTCAATGAAACAATAACAAGTTTGCAAAACAAGTTACTGACTACCGTTATTTCGACCGATGTCAACGAACCATCATATGGAGTTGACGAAATACTGATGAAAACCGCTGCAGCGAGTCAAAGCATTTGCAATGTAAGCATTTGTATACTATACAAAATACAACCAGTCTTTGTCGGGAACATTTGCTCTGAAGAACGAAAAATCACGCACACAAATTTGCCATCGTGCGCGATTTTCAGTTACTTGCGCGATCCGTATATTAGGATAAATTACAGTTTCAAGATTATGAATTTCTTCTTTTCTTTTATCTCGTTTCGTTTAACTCAGTGTGAGCACAAGCAAATCTATTGTTAAAGAATCCAGTATCAAGTTTAATGTCATGAAAAAATGTGTTTTGAGCAATTCACGTGCGCAACTTTCCAAGCTCCTAAACGGATTTGCATGCGTGTGAGCTTCAAAGCTTCCTTTTGTATATTTAGATCTGGACTTAATTCTTTGACAAAATATTCCTCACTTATCTACGAAAGGTTACTAATTAGATACGATGTATAAACAAAGTCATGATATTTATGACGTGGCATTTATGTTAGCTGGGTGATATCGGCCAAAATAATGATACTATTTTTAAAAATTCAATGTTGAACCCCTGTATAAAATGGACACCGCTAGAAAAAAGTGCATATTCAAAATGTTTCATATTGAAAATGGATTAGATAGCTGGATTGAGCATGAAAATGTACGGTTTGGTCAATAAAACACCCTAAAACAGGAAAGAAATAAGCAAAAAAGAAAAATTGTGTAGGGAAAAAAGAAGAAGTTTAAGCCAAAATATTTGAAGTTGATATGCAATTCCTAAATATTTTGAATTTCATAATTTGAAAAATAAGTTTTCTTGAAATTTTAGAATGTTATCATTTTATGGTAATCCATACATCTATAAATAAATCATGGTTAGTAAACATTGTTATATATTATTGCCCATGTTGTACAAGGTTAAATATATTGAAATCTATTGATAAAAACGATTACTCGAAACAATTCCATTTTTATAAACCAATTTAGAAACACGTCATAGTAAATGTAATCCTGATGTATACAGAAAGAGTCGTAAACTTCAAGTCACATGGTATTAACCGCGCACAAAAGTTCATTTCAATATGCGACTGTGTCTTTAACATAATTCAATGACGTTTTCTAACCATGTATAGTAACTATGAAATAATCAAAAATATAGTGGACTCTCGATTACTCGACTCCCTATAACTCTCTCCTCGATTTTCCAAACTCTCTATTACTCGAATCTCTCAATATCTCGAACTTTTTTTGATTCCCTGTGTATGTTCGAGTTATAGAGAGCCCGTGTATATCCGTACATTCTTGAAAAAACATAAGTTAATCCACAGACTACTGATCTTACAGTAGTAGTCTGTGGTTAATCCAATAATTTTTGAAAAAGTTTGTTTTGATATCAGTTTTGTCTCCATATTCATGAAATTTTGATTTTAAAAAGTTCATTCAAGGTTAAAAGTTACATCTATGCTATTTAATCTAATTAAGATAACAAGTGGAATCAAAATCAATAATCTAGATAATGATAAACACGAATTTACATCCACGACAAATATTGATATGTAAAATCTAAGGATAGATTTAAATCTGAATTTTTCTTCTTTAAAAAATCTCTGTAGATATTATATAGTCCATGGCCAGCTATAGACAAGCCCTGATATGTTACAGCCGAATGTTAATTATCTCGAGAAATAAGTTGAATATAAACATGACATTATACACACATAATCTTAATCCCGGTTAGGGATCGCACACAAAGAACTAAGAAAATTCAGCGAAAAATAGGGAAAATAAAGAAGAACAAAATTTTATGACAAAATAGCTTCTTCCGTCTCTATTTCTATATATTTGCCGTCAATATTTTGTACACGTATGGGTATTTCCAAGAACCAGTAATGTACCAAATTGCATGGCCATATGTTATATAATTCTCCTTTTATTGCCATTTAAAGTCGTTTAAAACGAAATAAAAATTCGATACCTTTAGTCTCTGTGTTTTCTATACATGTCAAATATTATAGGTATCATAAATAAAACTTTTAGAAAACGGATAATTAATTCAAACTCGTGCAATAACATCTAACTTAAACTTTGATATTGTGAACATAAGTCAGGGGGTTGACTTTCACCTATTCGATGAAATATAATGTGTTGAAATTGACAAAAACATCTTTTAATGCAATACCTATCATCAATTAGGGGTGTGTCATAATGTAAAAAGGGGGTAAAGATAACGTCCTAGGACGTCCTAGGGTTGCCTAAATAAAAATTAGCCCAAATAGATGATGAGCAAGCTCTCTTGTTTGAGTGCAAGATTCACAAATAATTATAATGATTTTTGATATGTATGTTTATCAAAGATAACGTAATTATGTTCGATAAATTTGTTTTTGAACACAAAGACTTATTAATTGATCTTGTATCAGTCCATTCGTCTGTTCTATAAGGTTTTATGTGATCTAGTTTTTTTAGGGGGGTTGTGGTGTGTTTGTAGAGGGGGGTGAGGAAGTCAATAAAGCACAAAACTATGAAAATTAGAGAACTAAAATTTCGAAATTCAAAAATTTAAAAAAGTTCGATTTAGGGTTCGTTTTCGATTTTCATAACGTCACGAGGTTTCACCCCCTCCCCCCCAAACATCCCAGGACGTTATCTTTACCCCCTTTTTACATTATGACACACCCCTAATTCTAAGCTTCTATCTACCATCTTCGCTTATTTCAAGCCATGTGCGTTGATTTATCCGCGCCAACTTTATATTTCGGGGTCTGGTATCGAGCAAATGATACAGAATGATATCATATAACGCTCCAGGATTGGTTCAGAAACAACATAATGCGATATATAGGGTCAGTTTTAGATGTACCGGGAACAAGCAAATGATATCTATTTAGAAAACTCTATTATAGCGCTGTCATAAGCAGGCACAAACAAATCGATTAAGTTGTTCGTAGAGCATAACTAGAACTATGCGCCACTGCGAATGATCAACATTTAATGATCCTTTTGGTCTACACAATATTGTTAAATTATTCCGATGCATGGAGTTCAATACTACATGCCTCGTCAACGGTGCAGCGATTTCGAGTTTACCCCTTTCCCGTTGAATACTGTATTTGTTTTTTTAGGAAGGATTCATATACCCAAATTTAGTATTTTCTGCAGTGTTTTGAAAAAAACGGTTTGGTCATCCAGGAAATATAAGGCACTTTCGATTTTATTAAAAATGATTAAAAACAAGAAAAATAATAAAGATTAGAAGTCGCCATTGTGCATGTATCAAGGTACTGGCCATTTTAATGATCTCATCAAATCTTATTAAAATCGGACTTTTCAATCAGCGGAAAAGGGCAAAACTGTTGTTAAAACAGAAGTAGCTGGAACCAGTTTAACGTCCTTTTCACATTGCAAGTATATTACTTTTATAATTTAAATATATTTTTTTCAAAAATGACTGATTTTACACTCGCATGAAATGCTTATACGTTTAAACGAATTATAATTTAATGCCATTGCGTTTTATAAAAAAACTGCTCATGATAATAATTAGATGGCTATATTATATTGTTATTCATAGTTATCCGATACACACCATACATTTTGTGGCGAAAACTTGCCCAACCGTTGGTTATTAGTCTGTGTTTACCCACAGTCGTGGGTTATTACGAAGTGTTAACCCATAGCTTGCATGGTGAGTCTCATTTTTGCGACGCTGCCTTGAGTTCGCAAAGCGAACGAGAGGCGAAGTCGCTTATTTGCTATTTTGCAGGCGAGGTTTACTATGACAAGGGATAGCACATTCTTGAAATTCAGATTTCGCAACTTATCTTAGATACAACATAACTAGCAATTATCTTCATAGCAACCGATTTGAACCAGCCAATCAGAAACCAGAATTATGAGCGTGCATACATTATGGGCACGATTATGTCATTAATTCGACCGCGCTATCTAGTGAGATTGGGTACAAGATCTGGAATTGTAGGGAGGCGAGAGAAAAAATGCCGCATCGAAAGTGCAGTTTATAATTTGAATTTCTATATATAATATGTGGACGTAACTGGCACTGGTGATGGAAATATGATGATGTATACGATGATATGATTCGTCAATATTATAAAAGTATATTTGTGTATGATTTTTGACATATTGAGTAGGTGGTATTAGATTTTTACACGTTTAATGATTCTGTGTTACCATCTAGTTTATATGTTTTTATGTTTTTTTCCAATCACAATTAGTTAGTTTCCGTTAGTTTTTTCTTCACAGTATTGGATAAGTTGTGACCCTGAAGGTTGGAGAGTGAAACACATCTGAAGCACTTTCGTCAAGAGCTTGTTGGATGGTCATCTGCTTTAATTATTTTAATGTAACTTATTTATTTTTAGGTTAGTTTAGAAAAGATTATGACCAGAATGAATGGTAGTCTGTAGAATGTGTATCTCTACCAGTCAGGGATGGTGGTGAATATACTCATTATCCAACGAGAAACGTATATTGGACGTTTGTGGGTGGGTGGGTTTTTCTATGTGGATATTTCTCCGGTGACATTTTTTATTAAAAAAGTTGAAAAATGATTGCCATCAGTGGCTGCTTTTAGACTGGGTGGAAGTGGACGTTTCTTGGGTGGCAAAATGTTTCTTTTTTTACATCTGTCTTTCTAGCAGAATTTTGTATACATTTTGTAAATATGTAGTAGATCAAGTTGTGCATCATTTGTTGGGGTGAATGAAGAAAAGCTATATTTTAAGTCTAACTTTTTTTTTTTTATTATTATTTGAATATCTATTCTCACCCATTTTTCTTTACGAGTATACTGTTTTACTTCTTGCAAGGATGATATGAAGTCAGTTCGATATTCTGATTTTCCGACAGGTTGCGTTGTTCTGACAATTGCACAGTTCGATATTTCGACAGATTTTTTCTCGATTTTCATGCTCAACTGATAGTTTGTTATACTGTCTGTGATTCAATTCAGATTGATAGTTCAATATTCCAACAGGTCAATATTCTGACAGGTCGTTATCCCAACAGGTTTTTTATGTCCAGCATAGTGTCAGATGAAATAAAGAAAATTTAACTGTTCGTTGTGTATTTTTTTTGATTTTTAATTTTGTTTATTTCTGTCGTTATTCTGACAGGTTGTTAATTTGACAGATCATCTACTCTACTTAATCCTAAGGTGTTTTTTTTCGGTATCTGTAGGTTTGTGGCATTGAGGAAAGGGAAATTCCCGCAACGTTATTTAATAAGGGACTAGGGAGGGGACTGGAGAGGAAAGAATCGTCAAAACCTTCATAAATGTTAGCCCTATTCACCCCGGACAGTGGTCAAAATGGCCACTGCCATCATGTATTTGACATTTACTCAAGTAAGTACACAATGTTGAATGCTATTTTTCTTTGACTTTTAGTTTTATTTAGTTTAGCAACTTTTTGCAACGTTTTAGATCAATTAGACCCTCTTGTCGGA
>JAUKPT010001643.1:0-14768 GCA_032273505.1 Nanomia bijuga | reverse complement strand
TATTTTCCCATATAAAAGCCTAAAATACGTCAATGGCCATAAAATATGTTTAGATTATTCATTCAACTTTATACTTGGACACAATTGAGATACTGTTAAAAGAAAGCATTTAACAAAGTTTCATGAAAATCCAACACCGTGACATCATTTTACGACATTGTGTCGTCATAAGACATAATGTAAAATTCTGGCATAAAAAAGTGCAGTCATAAAAAATGAGTTATATTATATTTTGTTCCGAAAAGAACGTTTAAATACGATTCAAATGAGGGGTCAACCACTTTTTACCGATAATGTAAACTAATTTTATCGTTATTTTTCCAAAAGTGGTAAAATGTCGGATATTTATGACGTCTTCGCTAAAAAATGACGTCATGATATCACCATGTCGACAATTTTGACGTTAATCGAAAGTTTCAAACATTATAATTGTGCCAAGCATGATCCTTCAAGCACTTCATTAAGAATCATTAAGGATCCTAGAATATCCATACAAAATAAGACCTACCGATTGGGCCATACAAAAAAGGCTAAGGTAAAGAGAGTCTGCCTTCAAAATTTCACAGTAATTGCGTTATCATCAATGGAGAAAAATTAGAATTAACATAGATATCAGGACCATCAGTTTGGTCAGTTTGGCCTCAAAAAGGATTAATCATATTCGATTCACGGTTGAGCGAATTTCGATACTTCGTTTCACAAGATATTTTCTGTGACAAAAACAGCAGGCAAAAAAAATGCAATTGAGTTGAAACTTGCAAATTTGTAGTCCAACTCTATCAAAACCCAAAAACTATGGCATTATTTTTTTGTTTATGTCAACACTTATTCGTCTTGCTCTGTTTTCTTTAAATGCATAATAATCGAGGTTTTGACCCCAGAATTTGGGCGTAAATAGTGTCCTAAAGACATAATGACCTCCGATAATGATGTATTTATTAAACAAAGAAACCGAGAAGATATTCCATATTTGCTTTAAATTAGAATTCTTATTTGACATTTCTCTTCGAAATAACGCGGATATTGACCCCTGGATTTCAGGGTGCGAAATAAGCGGTTCGCGATCGCTAATTGCGAACCGTTTTCAACACAATGTGAATCGTTTTTAGTGCTACTGCTAATAGAACTGCGAATCGTTTTATACATTTTTACACGTTGCGAACCGTTTTCAAATCCTTATTTCGTACACTGGATTTGGACCTAACGGGGTCTTTTTTCACAGAAATACTTAAAAATCGATCCACTAGATATCGCTAAATAAACATTATTCACATTTGTTTGCTACTATATTGATGTTGAAAAATTCCATTTTTTTTCTTCTTTTTTTACAAAATAATTTAGAACAATTAGACATTAAAATAGCGAAAGGAAAAATAAAATAATAAACAAAACTATGACTATAGAGGGATGATACCAGTTAACCCCTTGATACACTTAACACAGAAAATCCAATTATATTGATTCTAACCATGACCTCCAAATAATGTGATCATTTTTCAACTTATTTTGCCCAAAAATGGAGTCAAACCACAACAGAATTATGTCCATATGGTCCAATTATAATTCCATATTCCCATCTTAAAATGATCATTTTATTTTCCCAAAAATGGTCTTCTCCGATTCGTTGAAAACCAATTTGTACACAAGGGGTCTTATTTGGGGTCACTAATTTAACTACCCTTAGAGGGTCTATTTTTTTTAGAAAAATCAATCGATTCCCAATAAATCATTTTAACTTAAAAATATAAGAAACATTTACCTATTTTTGCGTGATTTGGGAGTTTCTGTAAATTAGAAGTCCGGAGTACAAGCGCAGATATTTTGTCCAAAAGCGCCCCCCTTAAATTCAACAAAATCATAAAAACAGGGCCAGTTTGGAATTCAAGGGTATTTCGGCGGATATATCCGGCATTAACAAGCTTTTTTTCCGGCGTATCGGCGTAGCAAATCCCAATATAAATATGCCGGTGTACGTCACTAATATCAAATTAAGTACCAAGGCTCATAAAAAGCCTTTAAAACAGCAGAACAAAATTACAAACAATAGAAATTTTTGATACCGGCGGATATC
Source organism: Nanomia bijuga (assembly GCA_032273505.1). Lineage (NCBI taxonomy): Eukaryota > Metazoa > Cnidaria > Hydrozoa > Siphonophorae > Agalmatidae > Nanomia > Nanomia bijuga. Next base: position 12,697 of record JAUKPT010001643.1, on the reverse strand, counting down.
CGGCGTGCGAAACCCGTGGATTCAATATTGGAAACCGGGAAGAAATATGAGTGATTTCTACTGATTTTTATTGTTCCGGACCCTAAAACAGGGAAGAAATTGTAGAATGGTACGGAAGAAAATTCGGAATTTTGGCCAAAATATTTATCTTTGCCGTGGTTCCTCAAAACACCATGAACATAAACGCTGTTTTTTATAAGAATAATGTTTAATGGTTCAAGACGAATATCTTAACTTATTGGCTAAATTCACCCTGATTTATTCTTAGTACCTACTCCAGTACACACATGAGAGATGGGTTATCAAAAATTACCTACCACGAACTATTCAAGTAGTCCGTGGTCCTACATTTTTTTGTTCAATTAAAAAAAAATTATTTAAATTTCACCGAAAATCCAAGATGACAATATTCTTAGGATTTTCTCATATTTTTGTCAAATTTTATCTTGGATATTCTTATAAAGTATATTCTTGTGAAAAAAATAGCGTGTGCCCTGAAATAATTAGAATCATATCATGCTCGGTATCATCAGCTACTTGTTTTTGGTACTCGGACACTTGCTCACCAGACATTTGCTTACTAATTTTAAGACAAGCAGATAAACACATGAATAAATCAATATAAACGCGAATCATTTGTCGTTCGTATGGGTGTGTGTTTTAAAAAATATATTGTATGGGTAAAAAAAACAACGAAGTAACTGTAGTTTTGGCCGCAAATGAACGAAACAATTTTTACGGGAATTTACTGCTTCGGAAGAGGGCAATGTAAAAAATATTTGTTCCTATCCTAAATCTTTCGTTTTGTCACACTTCACACTATTTATATGAATTTAATCAAGCCACGTTGCACACACACATATATTAAATATAATATAAAATTGACAATATCTTACCATTTCCCACTAAAAATTTGCAAAATATCGATCTTTGGTTTTCTACAAACTCAAAATAAAATTGATACTAAAGAACCCATCTACTTTAAAACGATTTAAATCCAAAAGTTTCTTAACATTTTTACTGAAATTTTTAACAGCACGCTATACGCATCTGAACACGACGAAAACCAAACAGAGTATGAACGCGGCGAGATTGTAATTCTAAAAATATATTTCTGAAATTAAACAATTTAGACCATGCTTGTTTAATTGCCCTCATGGGAGTTCTTAAACTTTATTAGAACTCAATTCCGGAAAACAAATGATTAACTTTTGAACGCAAGGTCCCAAGAGAAAATTTTCCTCCGGATATCAGAATTCGTTTTTATTATTAAAAAATAACAATTTCGTAATTCATGCATGATTTTATTTTATTTTATTTCATGTAACAAAATCATAATCTGTGTTCCGAGGATTTTAAAAAGCGTGCGATTTTCATAATATTCCCCATCATGGTTATACACGCTTTTTTTTAAAAGAATAGTGTATTTTTGTTCCAAGATGAATATTATTAACTTTTTGGCCAAATTCATCCTAATTTTTTCTTAGCATATTCTTAGAATTTGTGTATCCATCAACCGTTTCACATACTTTGTCAATATTTGACATAATAGTGCATACTATCCTTGTTTATTGAACGGTGAACTATGGCAAAAACAAGCCATTTTAAGGTTTATAAGAGCCAATAATCATTTTTTTTTTCCGAGGCTGCGCCCCCTCCCCCTTGGGGGGCTTACAGCGCTCCCCAGACCCCCAAGCTGCTGGAAACTCGCTTCGCGCACTGCGTGCGCTACGCTCGTCAGCCACCCCAACAAAAACGCTCTTGCTTCGGGGCTGTAGTTATACACATGTAAATGAGGAAGTTCATTAGAAATTATGCCCTTAAACTTTGTACCTAGCTATAGTTAGCCACCCTCTCCAGCCACCCCTATGAAAAATCTGACCTTTGACTTGTTCGATTGCTGGTGCCATACAATGTTTTCACATGAAGATATCACGTGTACGGCGAACACGCAAACACATGAATGTGATTAGTTTTTGTAGCCACACTTGCAGGACGACAAACAAGTAAGATTTTTTAGTGAATATATATCACTTAGTAAAGTCAAAACACCTATTTTTATGCCTTTACTTATACGCCTAACTAAATATTACAGATTTAAGTGTTTTTTTAGGCAGTAAATCTTTTGTTTTGAATATAAAAACTTACCATACAATAGCGAAAAAAATGCGGAAAATGATTTCTTTCTCAAGCTAATAGAATAATTTAATTAGTCTTTGCCAATGGAATCTTAACGTACTAATTTTATCATCAAGGGTAAGGGGTCAGGTATTTAAGGGTTTTGAACGGTTTTAAGGAGTTTGAATTTTTTTGTAAAAAATTATGTACGTTCTAAAAACATATCAAAGATTTCAAAAAAATATATATATTATTACTTTAAGATCAGAAACTTTCGCGGCCAGAAACTTTCGCGGTTTCGCGATTTTTAGACTTTTCCGCAAAATTATTAGGAAAAAATACTCTTCTTTCTTCTCCCGCCAAATTTCATTCCCGCTTTTTTTCGGAAATTCTCTATCCGCGAAAGTTTACTTCCGCGAAATGCAATAATTTCGCGGTTTAGCCGATCCGCAAAAGTTTCTGACCTTAAAGTAAGGGGTCTGACTAGCGGTATGAAATTGTTTCCTTTTTGTAAAAGTTATCAAATCTTTCACGCCTTGATAAAAACAATTCTTCCCATCTTTCCAAATTATTTCTTGAAAAATCGGGCTACGGACTCTACGGACTATGTGTAATTTTACTTTTTAAATTTGAAAATTGTCAAAATTCATTTGTCAATGAAAACGCTCGAGGAAAGAAAAACAAACATTCTAAAGCGGCACGTGACGGATGTCATTGCATTGCGAAACAAAAATATTCAAAAATTCGCATATCGGTGCATGTGAAAAAAAAAATGTAAAAGATACCAGTGTGTTGTAATCAGAAATTCGAATGTATGATAACTTGATCCACATTTTTCTTAGTGCATTCACCGTAATTCGAATTTTCAGATAATTTTTGTTTTTGTTTTCAGCAGAATTTTGGACCCTGTTTAATAGTGCAGTACTTATTACCCGGGTAACGTTGCATGCAACCTAAACGAGGTGCACCGTAATGCTGGGTAATAAGGTAGGAAAATGACTGGTTTCAAGGTTTTCAACGTTAAATTAAAAAAAGGGCATTTACGAGGTTTTCATGGTCACCATGTCTGTTTTCAAGGTTTTCAAGGTTTTCAAGGTTTTCAAGGTTTTCGAGGTTATCAAGGTTATCAAGGTTTTCAAGGTCTGCTAGACACCTTGTCATCATCAAGATTCTTATTGGGTCATGTAGTAATGTGACATTTAAAATTGAACCAATAAGCTTCCTGATGATGTATTCTCAAGCCAATCAAGCGACTAAAATAGCCAAAATTTGGCGACAATTCCATACAAAAAAACTGATATAAAGTGAAATATTTAATTTAAGAAGAAAAGCAATAACTAGCAGAACTGGACTGGGCCCATTAATCCAATCAGTTAGATATTAAAACAGTGCTTTTATTAATAACTAGGCCTAAAAAAAGCATTTTAAGGCTCAATTTGGATTTTTTTATGCTAAGTCAAGTTAAAATTATTGTCAACCAAGAAAAGATTTGTTCTGCTTCTGAAAAAGGTTACGACCAAGAATAAGAAATTAAAAACCCCTGAATAAATGGATGTAAATTATCACAAGAATAACGTGAATAATGTGTCATTATGACTGTCAGCTCCCCGAGAAGTTATTGCAAAACAAGTGAAGCAAGAAACCTTTTAACAACAACTTTTAGCAGCCACACAGTGAATCCTCAAAAAATGAACATAGAAAAAAATTCCAACATTTCAAGATTTAATTTCTCAAAAGATTAATGAATTTTGGTAAGTATACCATATCAAAAGAGAATATTTCTGTAAAAAAAGATTTAACATTCAATAGGATAGAATAGAAATAGAATAGAAATAGAATAGGAACATTTATTTTAAAGAAAATACACATACTATTAAAAATAAATTTACAATTTTACTAGTCCAGAATAATCAAAAAAATAAATAATTAGGCATTACCCTAAATACCGTTTAAACCCAAAACGCAAGTAAAAACACTAATTTATTCCTCTGAGCACTTTTTCAAAGATTATTTGCTGAATAATAAATTATAAAAAAATTGAAATATAACGAACTGACATCACTATCGTGTTATCACGATATTATTATTTCAAGCGATCACAAAAACCAAAAAAGAATGTTCATTATATTGTCTTGTTTCGAATGGATAAGATTCATGCAAATTATTTTCTTCAAGCGGAGAGTCAAAATTAGACCATGGCTACAGTTATCTCCCCCTTCAATAACGTCCACCACTAAAAAGTTTTTTTTGCATTCTTTTCATACCTCTTTTTTGCATTTCTGCCAGAGAAATCCACGTACTGCAAAACAAACTCTTGGAAATTTTGTTCAACCAGCTCCCTCTGAACGACATCAGGATCATTGTCTCTCCATCCTCGAAACAATGTCTCTTGCAGAGCAATAGAATATTGGAGAGCTAGAAAAATGTATGAAATGTCATAATTGGTCATTCACGTCTAAAGATGAGCAAGAGAAGCATCCAAAAATATTTCACCCAAAGAGTAAAGCTACACAGGTTGTGCCTCTTGAATCTCGAATTTACTGTTGCAATTATAATTCAAATGATAACGTGTGTGGCAAAACCTTTTAGTCACATCATTTGTTGTTGAAGCATAAGAAAAACATGGGACATGTTCGAAAACATTGTTATATTGCAAAATCACAGACCATGGAGAGACAGAAAAAGAAGAGGAAGATCATCACAGACAAGAAAGTCTCTAAGAAAGTGGTTGTACCAAAAGAAAAAGACGAAGCAGAGATTGATGACAATGATGAAGTTGATGACAACGACTGTAATGCCCAACCTTGATGATTTGATCAAGAGGAAAGATCAAAACTTCAACTGGGTACAATGCATCTACTGACCTAAGTGGTTTCATCAGTTCTGCGTCAATCTGAATGATGGGAATCTCACTTTCAAATGATAATGATATGTTAGGGATGTGACTTCAAACTATCGTCGGGCCTAGCTAATCTATGAATTTTCATTTGAGTAAACTGCGCAGGCGAGTAGATTTTTTTTAATCAAAAGTAAGATCGCAGCTTCGGAAGACAAACACAAAGTCCATGGGTTGACCCCCTGCCCGTCCCCAAAACCTCCATTGGACATTATCTGTAGCCAAGGTTAAATTTTGACTCTCCCCTAAGGACCTATTACCTATTACCTATGAAGAAATCCTCTTACTAAACATAATATTACATTGTTTTAAAAACCTTTAAAACAATCTCTTTTTTAGAACTTTTTCCTTTTAAGGTATTTCAAAGGGTTTCAATGCAAGAAAGTTACCATATGCATCATTTTGTTTAAATAAACATTTGAGGTGTTAACATCAACTGTGAGACATGTTTCATTTTCAGTTATGCCTAATTACAAGTTTTTATTTTGGACACCTATCATTACCTCTTTTACCTCAGCCTCGTTATTACCTTAAATCAAAATCTTGTTTTAAATCCTGGTGAGCATTATAGCAGTTAGAAATGGTAGTTAGAAATTAATGTATATTTATTTGTTTTGTACAAAATTAGTTCTGGTGACATGTTAAAACACAAAATTGTTTATATAGCAGGACACTTAGTGATGACACTAACATTTATTTTGAGGCTGACACTTTCTCTCAATTAGAGAAGAAAATGAATAAGGAACTAAAAAAGATCTATACGTGGTTAACACGTTGACTGCTGATCACATATATATACGGGGAGGAAAAAACCCCGTGGCATGCTTGTCACATATATATACGGGGAGGAAAAACCCCCGTGGCAAGCTTGTCACGTATATATACGTGATAACTTTATTGTCTGTTTGTATGATTTCTTAGTCAAAATGGACTTTTATATGATATGTTGACATTGAATTCAAAAGATTTATTCATTTTGACCTCATTTTCAAACACCAGGGTGTTACGCACGCACCAAAACTTATTTATACGTGACGCATTTTTCAACCAAAAATAGGAAAAACCTATTGAATCGGCAAAATCAGTCAACGTGTGAAGCTTTAAAAACAGGCCTTTATGCCAGACTTTATCAAAAGTGTTAGACACATCAAGGTAAACTGGTCGAACTTTAAGACAACGAACATTGTTTGATACAGGGTGTATTTCATATACTAGGGAAAGGAGCTGATTTGTACATGAATCAACAAGTTTGGTATATAGAGATTATCTTGTTAAATGAAAGATAAGTATATAAGTTTTTGAAAACAACATTTTCATATATTTTAGAGAGAATAAGTCATCGAGATATAACCCATGTGCGATTTGTTTTTCGCTCTTTTTATGAACATTAGCTTAATTTAGCTTCTTACCACTGACTAGGAAAAATTCCTGTGTTTAAGATAATGTCGAAAATAATTTTCAAAGGTAAAGCCAGTTCATCACCTCATGGTTTAATCATTTTAACTGATAGTTTGTCGGATCTGCGGGCCTTATTGACATCAATCGAAATATAGTCGTCAAATATATTACAAAAGAACAACCAGTTTTTAGAAAATCCACGAATTGTTTTTAAAATAAACAAACCAAGATTATGGAAATAGTTTATCGTAAGCCACCACTAGAACTAAGAAATCATTTTGTCTAAAAGGCAATGGTCATATGAAATTGTATGTCATGCTGAAAACCTCTTCTCAGAAGTTTCGCGGGGGACTCAAAAGAAGCTCGATTATTGATATCGATAACGATTCAAATTAATAATTAAGAACAATAAGAAGGGAGTTCAATTTCACCATTTACAGAAAGTTCAAAATATCCGGAAAATTTTAAGATCCGATTTTTATAACCCTATAAAAATGTTCCTACTTTGAATTAGGATTCCGTTGAACTGAAAAACCTTTTGCCAATAACTCATGAAATAATTAACCGATTTTATTAATCGACCTCTTGCTGAAAAGAGAATTTTATGTTCTTTCTAGTGACATATAATTCATTATTTTCTGATGTTTAGAGAAAAATGACCTGAAAACCCTACAATAAGGTTGAGTTTGGCTCAAAATTTGAACATCTGAAGCTGAAAACCTATGAAAAATAAAAGCATCACCAGCCATCGCTGAAATTTAGGCGCTCTTTTGTGAAAATAAACGTGTAACAATAGTTAAGCTGAAGTGAAATTTCAATTAATGACATTGAGAAGAAAGCAATTAAATACTTAAACATACAAGATAAACAAACGTTCAATTCATAATCAATCTTTTTTTTTTGAAATGATCTTTTCAGGTGAGGGAGGAGGGGGTGTCACAGGGTGTCACACATACTCTCCCTCCAATCCAATATAGATGAAAATCTAATGATCTATTCTAAACCCTCGCAGGGAAAAGTATATGGTGGTGGAATTTTACATAAAATTGTATACAGCTGAATTCTATCCATTAACACGCAGACGGGAGAGTTCTCTCCATTAATACGCAGACGGGGGAGAGTTCTCTTTTAAAATCTGCGCTCGTAAGAAGCAAAATCTTTTTCGACGTCCTGGGGGAGGGGCTGATAATTTCAGTTGGGGGACTAAGCACCCTCCCAGTCTCACTGTGGTTACGTGCTTGCATCGTCTATCCCAGCTAACAATGTTTTTTTTTATGTTACTGAAAGCATAAGTCTTATTAGTAACGATAAAAATAGTGTATTGCAACGAATAAATATAGTTACAAGTGATTCGAATATATAGAGATATGTGCGCGTGCACGCGCGTATGATAGGAATGTGCCTATTGTATTCATGAGTTACTAATAGCTATTAAACGTATCATAACATCACTCCCCCTGTAATTCTCTAGACTATAATTCGTCAAGAGTGTCCCAGGGAATGGCTCCATCGATATGACGTGGCGTTCTTTCACGGAGTGGGTAACGTCGATTTCTCATCGGTTCGATGACGTCATCGGCGGTGGTTTCAGAAATATCCGTGTCGTCAGCACTTTCTTCTTCGGCTGTCTCGAATTCACTGCTATCGGTATCGGTATCGTTTATTGCCTGTGATCTTGATCGATTTTCGATAACTTTGTGTGCTTCGGATTTCTCGCTACTTTCGTCGACTTTGACTTTTTCGATGCGGTCATGATGAACTACGAGTCGTGAATTAGTTGAATCATTTTCGATTACGAAGGTAATACCATTCGTCATCATATTGATAATCGTCCAGGGGCCCGTTTTACGGGGGCTCAATTTTCTACTTTCCCCAATTTTAAAGTTCTTTTTTTTAAGCCATACTTTATCACCTATTTTGTAATCGCGAAAATTTACGTTTTTATCATACTGCTTCTTCATTCTTTCTCGACTGATATTCAATTGCTTCCGCACATTCTCGAACGTATTCTTCAAGTTCTCGCTAAGATAACTGCTGTACTCCGTAGGTGACATAATATCAACATTTTCGAATCGATCAGTTGTACCAAAAAATACATCCTCTGGTAAAAGAGGGTTTCTACCAAAAACGAGTTCGAACGGTGTGTGTTTGGTAGCATCGCTTATCGTCGAATTCAAAGCAAAAACCATCGAATCTAGCTCTTGAGACCAATTCTTTTGTGCCACTTGTCTCGACAGTAGATAAGTACGCATAATTTCGCGGATATTTCGTATACTTCTCTCCGCGAACCCATTACCTTGACTATGATATGCGGTGGAATGCGCTTTTACTATACATAATTTTTCACAAACTGTATGCACAACCTCTCCATCTACATTTGAACCTTGATCAGTAAGGAGAAATAACGGACATCCATGTAGCATCACCCATTGCTTGTACACCGCTTCAATAATCGATTCAGCGGTCTGGTCTTGTAACGCAACCCCCTTTATGTACTTGGAGAACAAATCACCAATTAATAGTAAATATCTTTCCCCTTCATCAGTGGTTGGCATGTGGGCAATGTCCATACATATAAATTGCATTGGATACTCTGGTTCTCTGATTGGCATAAGCGGTGCTTTTGGTGGATTGTTATTAGCTTTACATTTTTGACAAGTTTCACAGGTGGACGTATGATTCTGAATGTATCTATACAAATTGGGCCAATAAAAGCGTTCTTTTACGAGATGATAAAGTTTATTTGTTCCAAAATGGGCTGAATTATGCATTTTTTCTATAACAAATTTCCTTAATAATGGAGGTATGATCCATCGACCACTTTTCATCAAGATATCATTTTCAACTCGTAGCTGTTTTGCCACTCGCTTATATCGACAATCAGTAACCACTGTCTTTGATTGTACAGCCTGTTTGACCCTTTTTATCAGTGTATCTGTATCTTGACTGTCACGGACTTGATGCTTGAATAATTCATCATTTTCGAGATTCACGAAAAACACTTTTTCTTCCCAATCTCCATCTGCATCGATCGGGATCTCTTCTGCATATGGGTCTCTTGACAAGGCGTCGGCTACATCGTTCATCTTACCAGGTCTATATTCGATTCTGTATTTAAACTCTTCAAGTTCATTTATCCACCTGGCTATCTTTCCACGCGGATCTTTCGTTTTACGTAAATGGACCAATGGATTGTGATCAGTTACGATTACAAATTCTTTTCCCATCAAGTATACATGCCATTGACGAACAGCCATCACCACAGCATATGCTTCTTTTGAATGAGCCGACCAATTACGTTGGCTCTTTTGAAGGGTTTTCGAGAAGTAAGCCACTGGTTGTTTCTGTTCGTCACTATTTAATTGGCTCAATACTCCCCCCACTGCTACATTACTTGCATCAACCTCTACGTAAAAAGTGTCGTTCAATTTAGGAAATGCAAGTACTGGGTATTCGCATAAAAAAGATTTTAACTGTTCAAATGATGTATCACAATCTTTTGTCCAATCAAACGGTACATTATTTCCGGTCAAGACATTCAAAGGTTTACAAATTTCAGCACATCTTGGAATAAAGTTCCGGTAAAAATTAACCATACCTAGGAATCGCATAATTTCCTTTTTTGTTTCGGGACGCTTGAAATTTCGAATAGATTCCGTTAACTGTGACTGTGGCTTTATTCCATTGGTCGAAAGATTGAAACCCAAAAAATCAATCGAATCATACGCAAATTTACACTTTGACATTTTCAATTCGATTTGGAAATCAATAAGCTGATCAAGTACCCGTTCTAGTACCTTACAATGCGTATCGAAGTCTCTAGTGAAAATCACAATATCGTCCATGTACGCTAACACGTGTTCTATCGGTAAGCCAGATAAACACATATCCATAAGACGTTGATAACTAGCCCCGGCGTTGCAGAGCCCGAAAGGTGTAACATTGAACTCGAACTTTCCCCTTGGAAGAGAAAATGAAGTTTTTTCTTTGTCTTCTTCTTCTACGGGTATCGACCAATAGGCTGATGCGGCGTCTAACGTGGTCCAATAACAACTACCGTCCATCTTGTCGATAACATCAGAGATATGTGGTAAAGGGTAGGTATCCATTACAGTGACGTCATTGAGAGCTCTAAAATCACAAACGAACCTGAATGATCCGTCCTTCTTCTTCACAAGAATTGTAGGTGAATTCCACGGTGACGTTGACCTTCGAATAATGCCGTTATCTAACATTTCGTCTATTTGCTCGTTAACGTCCTTTTGATGAGCATACGGAATACGATACGGTTTCCGAAACTGGGGTGGAGCATCATCTGTGTTTATCTTGTGGGTCATCTTGTTAGTGGTACGCGGTTTCTTCGGATTGGATGCAAATGCTTGCATTTTTTGTTCAATGATTTTCCTCAATCTATGTTTCTGAACATCTGATAATAGCGGGTTGATCGTAATATCTAAAGGCGTCGATTTCTCCGTCTTCTCAGGAACCGACAAACTACGGAATTCATAAATACAGGCGGGATTCACAAATCCTACGTGTTTTCGTTTCCCAATTTTCATCGCGGAATCGTTCACGTTAACTACCGTCACGTAGAATACGCCCTCGTTGTTCGGTACTACTACAGCGTCTGCAACATATAATCCTGAATGTCCGAGTAACTTTTTCGAATGGAACATACTTTCAATCATTGATACTTCTTTCCGACAGGACACTGCTAAAACCTTTTCGGAACGGGCTGGAATTACCGTATCTTTTTGAACTCTAACCTTTTCTTTATATAGATCGTTCCGGTTTCGAACTTTACTGTTTTCGAACTTTATCCAATGTTTTTTCATATTAAATGTCACGGTTTCAAATTGTTCCATAAAATCTCTTCCCAATATAACTAAGCTTGATAACGATTGACTAACAAAAAATTCGACATTCTTTTTGTGTCTACAACCAATTATTGATACAGGTAACTTGACAGTCCCTAAAATTGAAATAACATTCTCCGACGCATCTAACCACTTTTTTGCCGTCTTTTGGATATTGAACGTCCCTATTTGGTCGAGTAACTTTTTATCAATTAATGAACAACCAGCACCCGAATCAACTAATGTATTGCACACTAACCCAGAAATGTTGCAACTGATCACAGCAGACGGATCTTGTTCATTAACACTATAAACTAAAGTTTCATGTCCGATATTCATAATGACGTCTTCTTCCGAATCGACGGTTTCTTTCGATGGGTTTTTATATAGTCATCGATACTTCGGACAACTTTTTTCCCACGCGTCATGTCCTCGGCCTCCACACGCCGGACAAAATCTAGAAGGACATTGTCGAACTAAATGTTCAGTACTATCACAATTTCTACATTGTCTGGGAGTTCCACGTCCTTTACCCGATCCTCTACTCCCTCTCTGTTGCACACGATTCACTGAACCATTACTACGATCTTGAAACAGCATGTTTTCAAGTTTGTCTAATCTTGATAATATCGGATTTAAACTATCGTCTGACGTATGACATGCTGCGTTGACCAACTTAATACTACCTGCTGATCGTCCAGGGTATTCGCCAGCGAGCTCTAACCTCACTGATTCCATTACTACAGCTGCAAAGTTCGACGCGGCAAAATCAGCAAGAGATTTAACTTTTACCTGCATCTCAGCATGTAATCCTTTAACGAAATGGTCCTTTCCGATAATATCTAAGTTGGCCGCATTAAATGTAGGATATGCAAGAGCTGCTAATCGTTTAACATCGAATGCATAATCTCTAAGCGCCTCACCATCCTTACGTACTCGTAGATTCAAAAGAGACTGAGCTTCTTCGCGGTTTATCTTTCCCACTTCATACTGCTCTCTCAGCTCCTTTTTTATTTTCTCGACGTCTTTCTGATCTCCGACGGTCATCCGCATATAAACATTAAACGCTGGTAACATTAAATGACTAGCAAGTGCTTGTGCAGCCTTTTCACCGGTATATTCTTTTAATGCTATATACAACTCCATTTTTTTTATGAAAGCGTTTACATCTCCTTTCCCGTCGAAGCGATCTTCTTTGGAAATTTTATCCATTTTATTTTTTTAGATTTATAAATTCACAACGACGTCTTGTTTATTTACATTCGTTGCAATAATGTTACTGAAAGCATAAGTCTTATTAGTAACGATAAAAATAGTGTATTGCAACGAATAAATATAGTTACAAGTGATTCGAATATATAGAGATATGTGCGCGTGCACGCGCGTATGATAGGAATGTGCCTATTGTATTCATGAGTTACTAATAGCT
>JAUKPT010001642.1:0-14771 GCA_032273505.1 Nanomia bijuga | reverse complement strand
GATTTTGGGTGAGGGGGGGCATGAAATCTTTTCTCAAATCTTTTTTTTTTTTTGGGGGGGGGCTGGGGTTCGAAAACCTTTCCATTTTTCTGTTTCCAAAACATAATTTTCTTATTTAATTATCTTGAATAGATGGGCCCTCGAGGAGTCACAGCCCTTGTGAATTTCATTTTTGCAGATACATAGAAATTTGACCAGATGTTGATAATTTCGGTGTCAGTGAGAGTATGAAAACTTTTTGGATAATTTTTGGGGGGAGCATAAAAACTTTTTCAAAAATTTAGGTGTATGGAAATGTTAGGTAGTATTAGAAAATCTCCTCAACCCACCAGCAAAAAGAAATGACGAACCCCTAAATCCGACCGACCAACCCATTCCAATTAAACCTATATTACAGGAACCAGACATTAGGGTAAAATGAGTACTTTTTTGTGTAAATGCTTCATTTAAAAATAATTCAACGCCTATGATTCAATTGTTTGTTTTTGTTTTTTCTTAGCGGATAAAGACATGTTTAAGGCAAACCTCTTTCCCTTACCGGAAAAGTCCGCTAGCTTACACAAATTCTATCTTTTGACGTTCGCTAACTGGGTTTAAGATAAATCATTCCATACACATGTTGCACACTTCAATTATCATACCATAACGCTATAAGCTTTGACAACAGTAAATAATGCATTCTCTTTTAATACCACGACTATTTTGAGAATAGACAAGAGATTGACACACTATATTTAGAATGAAATTGAATAAGAAAATTTAATAATCGATAAGGCTTCTAAGATTATACTTCAGATGAAAGAGAAAGAAGCAATTCAGATATTGGGTTTCGTGAATCAAGTGTATGGTCACGACTTTGTACATGCAGATGATCATATTCAGGAATCAACGAAGAAATGGATTTTTTAAAGATTTGAAGAGGCGGTTATAAAGTTTCTACTTGAAAATAATAAAATTTGCTGATTACAAATTACAAAACAAACACGTGGATCCTGAGAGTTTGTCAACATTTTGGTAAGGCGATGAAAAGAGCCCTACGTCCCCATGTGTCTTGACTGACGTATTCAAAAGAACTTGAAAATGATGTTTTATTGCCATGAATGATATTTTCATCGTAGAGCCCAGATACTGGTTGATGCAGAATTAATGACCAATGAGAAGACATCACACATTAAATATTGGTCTGCACGATAAATCCCACGTTGGACATTCCAAATCGTTTAAACTCATCTCTTCAGAGTCTCTATTGTCGTTCAATACCACTCTATGACCACAAATGGTTTAAGCATAAACTGATGCGTTGACCATTCCAATCCATCAACTGAGGAACCCCTTAAAATCACCAATCCTCTTTTGATAACATCTACCAATGCCACCCACCAACTAACAACAAAACCCAGATCAAATCTCTTGCTTATATAACATGATCAGTTTTTCTGTTATACATATCGACAGATTCTTATGAATATTCTGCATCCCACCATTCCTTAAAAAAGCCATATTCGGAAGTTTTTCTTCATTATTATGAACATGATTTTGCTTTGATACCACTCCCCCATAAAGCAACATTTCCATCTTCCGTAAGAAGATAAAACGTCTTTTAAATGAGGTTTTCTATGAATAAAACAAGTTTAAATTGTCTAGAAGAATATGTTATGGCTCTGTATATTTATGCATGAGATTCTCCACTTTTCCTTCTTTCTAGAATGTTTATCTGAGTAAACACAAAACAGAAAATATTTAATTCAAACTCGTGGTGCTGTTCAATCAATAAGCAAATAACTACGCAATGTAAACGTCACATTTCATCACACCTTCGATTGGTGAGTTTGTCAATGGAACGATTGTTTTCGAAACATCAGCGTCAACCTGACGCGATGTGATGTGATATGATGACAGTTAGTTGTACGCCTTGTAAATATATTGAAATACTTGTTCTTTCTCATTTTATGATCGAGCAGTATAGTTTGGGGTTTGGATTGGCTAAATAACAATTATGATTTCGTGGATTTTATGAAGAGTTTGGCCACCATATTTTATCTCTGCGCAATTTGCCCTCTTTCAGTCAGTTATACTTAGTTCTAGTACAGCGTTTCACCTTCTTGCGTCAGTGAAGTGGCAATAGAATTTTCTTTTTGAGAAACCTTTTTGAGAAACGTTGCTTACTCTAGAGAAAGTAAAGACGGGGAGAATGGCTTGACCAAGATTGCAATACAATCTAGCTTTCCACGTTTTTTAAGAGTTTTGAAATCAGAGTGAAAAGTAAGATCTCTGTCCTTTGAAATATTTTGTCTTCTAGTTTCTTTAAGTTTTTAATTCTATTAAAAGTTTTGATCAGAAGACAGCACATTACAGAACTGAAAGTGGGAAAAAACTATCAATGAAAGTTGATAGTACTGTTAGCAGCCCATTATCAAAAAAAGTGAAAGTTCCTGGATTATCAATGGAACATTCATAACATCTTAACATATATAATATCCTGGGTGGACCATCCATGTAATCTTCCCTCCAGTAATCTTCGATATTTGCATTTGACCCTTCCAGTGAAGGTGCATTCCCTGTTTGATAGTATAATAACCAAACTACTAAGCATAAAAATTACACAAAACAGCTTCTTATAGTCATGTTATTACCGTTATTATCCCAAAAATAATTTAACCTTCACTCCATATTATCAATACATGAGGAGGTCTTGAAATTGCCAATAAAAATCAAGTTTACATGGCCGGAAAGTGCTTTTATATGTCTGTTGCAGTTATATTTATAGCGACCAATCAAGAGCCGCAAAATTCAAAAAATCATCAAACATAACATTACACCTTTTACGCTTGAAATATATCAATTGCTGTTGACAGAAGAATGTCAATAACACGATGACAGACACCTGAAAGTATGTTCTCCAGCACACCTATAGATAAAAAATATATACAAATATCTCTGTTTGTTAGTTTCTAAATAAAAAGTGTGAAAATTTGCTTCGTTGGTTATTTTCTTACTAAATAATTGAAAACGAGATAGCTAAATCTTCGTTAAAAGACCACATTTTCTGACACGAACTAGCACGCCTCAAATTATACAGATATTTCTTGACTTATAGATTTAAATAGTTACAAAACGAAAAGTAGCTTTTGTTGATCATTTTCTATAATTAAGAAAATGAAAACAAAAGTTAGCCACTATTCAAAAAATAGATGTTTTGTAATACGCCTTAACTTAAACCAAACACATCATCGGATTGATGACATGGACGAGCTCACCTCAAAATAGACGAATAAGGTTTCATATAAGTGTAAGGATGGGGTACGCTGAGTGTAGAGACGAGTGCCATAACAAACGATAAAATAAAATTCACTTGACTCGCGCTCGGAACTAACGTAAGACAATGCCGACGGGTTCAACCCATTGGGTAGTCAGTTGTTAGCTGACGAAACACTAAAGTGGAGTTAAGTTATTGCGTCGATAAGAATGTAAACAGAGTTTGTACATGGTGGTCCCGTCATAAGTAAAAACCATAAACCATAATGATTTTTTCCCAGTACGTGGCGGTAATTGATATTGCAAATTTGTAAATCTGTCAACTGTTAATGATCATCAAACTTGATGCGAGTACCATTTGTTGCGAACACGTTTTTGTTGATGGTAGTTTGAAAAGTGTCACATATTCATCTAAGTATTTCAATTAATTTAATACCTTTATTCGATAAAAAGCGTTAAGGATGAGAGCTTGGCAGTTTATCAACGCAACCTGGTCATCTAACGCCACTTATCATTAAGAATTTCTGATATTCCAGGAACATGATTGACGAATCAACAACCTGCTTTTTTATCATTCTACAGCCAATAGGTTGCCAAATGTTGGAACATTTAGGAAAAGAAATAGCAAGACAAAAGGATAATCAGTTTCACCTTAACCTTCCAATGCAATGAAATCTGACATCAATTTATGCAGTTTTGTCACATCGGAACTCACCATTAGTTCCATAATTTGACAAAATTTAACGGACATTGTGAAACCCCTATTTCACAGTTTCATCTTTGGACTAGTTGGACTTGTAAAGAAAATTTTCTTCTTACATGTGTGTTTCAACAACATTTTCTATAAAACGTCAACGGAAATACCAATGTAGCCGTGTCAGAACTGCTGTGCTGATGACCAACCGGTCAGACACCTTTTAAGGTTAAAATTTGATGAAACTAAAATGTTGATAATCATCATTATATAAAGTAAACAAGTTTATTTCCTTCCCTCTCTCGGTGCATTTATTATATTTACGCGTTATTTTCATTGGTAAGACTTCCACGGATAGATCAAGGTTTCGTCATTTTTCCGATGTCCTCAGATTGATGGAAATTGCACTTGCGCGATAGCAAAGTCTGATTTTAACATGTCAATCAATTGGCAACACTATCTTCAGTTTATGAATCAAGATGGAATAGACTCACTTAAGTCTCTGAAGTTTAAATGGGATTGATACAAAAACGTAGTCGATTCTGTCATTCCGCTTAACTTTAGTAGCATATTCCGTATTCCGCGAATTCAAAAAATAAGCCCATTCCGCCTATTTTTAGAAGCGTATTTCGCCATTCCATTTAACTTTCAGCCAAATTCTGCACTTCTGTAGGGACACTCTTATCATGTGTTCCACACTTAGAATGACTTATATTCCATATTTCGCCTACAGTTATACCCCTTCCCCGCGATAGAGGTTTGATAATGGAAATATGAACAGAATTGGACCTGCATTATCCTTGTATTTTGTTACTAAATATGCACAAGACTTGCTTAGCAGGCCATGCTCATCAGCCTTTTGGAACCTTTACATGCAAATACCTAACGTGACAAAATTATAACATACTCTCCAAAACACTTACAAAAGCTAATTTCTCCTCATTATTTGTAATATATACAACGAGCTTAGAATGGAATCTATTTGCCCAAGTGGTTTTGAAGGGCTTTTTTACGTCATGCCTCTGGTGCAGTGTCTATTCCATGGGAAAAAATTATTGACTGACGTCATAGCACTATGTAATGCCGTGTTTGCGGACCGCGGAGTTTTCCAAACCATTAGGTCAGGTGCTAGTATTGTGAATTATGTCAAAAACTAGTCTAAAAAGATCTACTTTTGACTGTAGACACAGTGGTATACGTGATTCTATTAGTGAATTGACATAGAATCGACATTCACAACCTATGCTGGCCCACGAGAACAAATATATAAATTTTTTTTATAAATTGACCCAATTCTCGATAACTTTGCACTAAATTAACAACAAAACCATATCCAATCATATAAAACTTGCATCCTGAACCACAATTCGACGTGGATTTTGAAAAATATCATGTTTCCCCGTGTATCAAGCCCAAGAAGTAGAGCGAAATCGATATTGCCTTTGCATGGGATGTACTCTGTCTGGGCAAAATTAGCATATTATAGGTGATCAGATAAAAAGTGATTCTACTGGATGGAAATTTTTACTAACTTTACTAACAAACCGTGAACTGACTGAGAGCAATTAGAACGCGTTGTTTTGTAACATTGACCAATTAAACCAAGACCTTTTCATTGTATACAGTCCCGCAATATATACGATGGCGCCTAAAAGCTGTGAGCATGCAATTGATGTTCTCTACATGATATTTAAAAGAGATATTGATTGTTTCGGTATCTTTGTGCGTCAACTTCTACAATATTGCTTGGAGGGTAACTACCACAATATTTATATTGGTAAGTTAATTTGTATTTCCAGGTCATGCATTAAACCGCAATTGATCAATTTGTACCACAGTAAACCACGACGCATTGCTAATGAACAATTACCACTCGGAACAATAATGGATGAAAGGTTGAAATCACAAAAGACCATAACAAATCTTAACAGACCACACAATAATCAACTACAAAGCAAATCAGACCACAATGGTTTGTTATAGACTACAAAAAAGGTTCCAAGACATATTCAGCCCAATAAACATTAGGTTTTAGGCACAACCGGAATATTTTCTCTTGTCCCGGAGTTTTTAGGGACCCCCAGAATTAGTAGCAAATTAATACTGGGAACCAAGAAAAATATTTTGGCACTGATAGCAGATATTGAAGTCTTATTTAATAATCAGTATATTTCTTATGAATAACCCATTATAATAGAGGAAGTAAACAAAATTGTATCAGTCCTCCCAATATAAACAACAGCTCTTCTCTTTCGACGAACTCAGTTGAACAGTATACTAAAAAAACTACATCATTTTATGACGTTTAACTTGATGAATCGATACACCGACCTGACGTCATGGGAACGGATTTTGTAAACACATTAAAGATATGAACTATCAGTTAGCATCATAAATGTTATTCTTGTTCGGCCATGTATCACGGCCTGTATTGTACGTTGGTATAGTAGACCATGCATGTATAATAAATGTTGTTTTTAGTTACGCCATGCATCACGCATATAAAACGAAAACGGAACTTTTTGGAATTCCGAAACAAGTAAACAATTGGTCTTTTTAAGAAGTTTGTTTATCCGGTGTGGTACACCGCGAGGAAATCTACGATTTAATTTTTGGCATTCGTTTTGATTTACGTTTTTACTTTGTATACAAAATATGTAGCTATATTTCAAATTAGTTTATTTCAGGCAATAAAAGTATAATGATTCTGATATAGTCAGCCATCCATTTGAATAAATTCTTCATTGTAAAGGTTTTGAATCAAGGGTTTTAACTGCGAAGCCCACCAGCCAAATCCCACTAGGCAACTGATACAGGATGTAGGATCATTTAGCAGAAAATATTGAAGAACGTCAGCAGATGAGTTCATTCATATCATCCAGATAGAATACAGAGAAGGACTATGATAAGATTCGAAAGTCAACTTCTTTTATCATGACGGTTGTCAAGGATGGAAAATGTTGGCTTAGGTATTACCACAGCAGAATTGCTGATGTTTAAATAAGACGCGTGTTCTATAAACAAGTGCCAACTCAAAGAAGGCGCCAACCTATTGAAGCTCTTTAATATATCGTAAATATTGTGATGGAACGTGGAACCTAATCCTTAACAAAAGACTTCATCGAACAATTTAATTTAAGCTCTCCTAATAGGATCTTAGGTTGTTCAAATAATAATGTAAAAATCACCCCGGTAAGTTCTGGATAGTGTCCCTGCTGGAAAAAGATATGATTAAACATACAAAGGGATAATTGTTGAGAAATAGGTGTTTCCGGTGAGTTTTTGCCCTCAGTGGAACACCCCACTTGCCTTAACTAGGCTACTTGCTCGAATGTAACTATTTCAATTATACGCGATTATAATTTTGTAGATATATTAATTTTGAAAACTGACAAACATAAAATATCTTCGAGGAATCTCAAATCAAGAACTTGTTTTCTACACAAAACACTGATGGGCCACTTAACGTTGAATAATGTGGACAAACCTTTGATTCGAAACTAAAACTCTGATTTTATCTTCAATCTCTTGAAATCTAAGAGCCTCTTTGTGAATCATGTGATGGGTCTGTCAATAAATATTTCAAATGTTTGACAAACTGTTTAAAGTCCAAATTTAGGACGAGTTGGCATGTCAAACAATCAAAGAGAGTAAACACAGAAAATGAATGAAGTTTTGAAGTTTTTTCATTTATAGAATGTAAATCTAATTCTTACCTTATTTTATTGCTCTATGTCTTTGAGAGGTTACTCACTTGAAATCCCCATGACTTTTATGTGGGATTTGTATTGAATTTGTATAGAAGTGTACAATAGTTTTGATTGGTGACTTATCCCTCGGATATCCTTATATGAAACTCATCAATTGTTCAAGCAATTTGTAATTTGCAGACTTGTGCAGTTTACTAGTCTACCCAATTAGTTAGTATATAAACAGTTGTCCAAAGAAACAAGACAGTTTTTGCAATGTGCTTACTATTGATTGAATATGAATGTCATAACTGAAAGTTGATTTGAACCTAACTGACTAAAGGATAACATGGCCGCCAAATTAACGTAAAAGACATTTTAGAATCAAATTTGAAGTTCAGTCACTACTGCCAAATACAACTCAAGATGAGTCTCCTGCAGAGTGACAAGTCTGTTTTGGGGAGGTTAAGTGACATGATGAAGCATTACAAAATCGTTTAACCAAATGATTCGCATTAAGGTAAGTAGATTATGAGGGAGATATATATTAGCCGGCTAACTTTAACTGAGAAGAAAACAGGTATACGTATTAAACAACCGTCTGTTTTAAGATCGTGTCAAATCTTGTCTACAATCAAAACGTCCACAACTGGGGCACGTTGGCAGATCTATTTCAACAGAGACTGAAGTAAACTAGTGCAAACAAACTACTTGCTTGTATGTTTGAGTCATCTTGAGCTGTTGGAAGAGAAAGACTTATAAGAGCTTACAGTACGGATTGTGGACTCTTATATTGTCTAGATATGGTCAAGATATAGTATCAGTAGTTTTTTTCCAATCTAATTATATTATATCACGTTTTTGTACTCAAAAAGCATTCCATACTGCACGAAATTGAGCTGCTATTCACTTGAATTACAAATATTGTGCTAACAAAACAATACCACTAGCACATGCTTGGG
The DNA here is from genome assembly GCA_032273505.1 of Nanomia bijuga. NCBI lineage: Eukaryota > Metazoa > Cnidaria > Hydrozoa > Siphonophorae > Agalmatidae > Nanomia > Nanomia bijuga. Next base: position 6,171 of record JAUKPT010001642.1, on the reverse strand, counting down.
CCATTTTGGGGCAAAACAAATCTTTTGTATACAATTGCTTCATGTCAATAAATACAAGTGACGTCAAGGTTCCTCTCAAAAAAAATATTTATTTGTTGTGTGAAGAAAGAATATTAGAAAGAATGCATAATGGCTAAAGATCAACTTCAACAGCTGCAAATTTGTTGTAAAAGATCCTAGAATTTTGCAGAAACACGCAAAAAATATGACCTGAGATTCATACAATATATGCAATCTGTGCAATCTATTTGGAAAGTGTCATCATCATAAATAAATTTTTGTTCCAACAAATGGAGTTTGACTTTTTCACAGATAATATTAACACTGACATGAAAGAGAAACTAGGTCTTTTACACTCAAAACTGTCTTATATTACTTTTCATTGGTTGCAGAAAATACATTTCCAGCTTCAACGATTAGATTTTTCTCCAAGTTTGTTAAAATCGAATATATTCTTAGCCATGAGAAACAAGGTCTATTATTACAAATCAATGCAAATGCTATATGAAAGTTCTAATCTAAAAAGTAATATTTCTTTTTTTTCTTATATATCTTTGCCTAAACTAATATATGAAAAAGTCATAAAGAATTCTGTATGAACATCTAAAATTGGAAAATTATACTAAAAGATTGTTTTTCAAGAAAAAAAGAATCATTAATTAAATGTATTCTCAAATCTTGTTTTATAGAATATGGGAGACCAAAAACCATTTCTTCGAGTTTCTCAAATACTTTAAAACCCAATTAGATGATCTCAGCTTTCAAGATAAAGCTGAAGATGAAATTAGAAAAAGAAGAAAACAAAACGTTCTAAAGCTCCAAGTAGAAAATAGATTAGATAATAAATTTCAACAATAGCAAGAACTATTAGCAACCATAGCATTTATTTTTTATTTTTCGTAACAAAACGCAATTGAAAATACTTTAATACATTTTTATTTATTTCTAAAGGCTTCCCGAAGGGAAAGGGCCGAATATCAGCTGATACAGGTTTAAGTATAGTAACAATTGATTAGCTTATCCTCGTGTATCTTTCGACCATAAGTCACTTCACCACTTTATTATACTTCATGTTGCTAATTGAATCTTAAGATCGAATCTATTTTAGGTCAATTAACATTTGAATTTTCTAGATGTGTTTATTTTGATCGTAAAACTTCCCCTTCCGATAGAGTTCATATAGTCATACTGATAACATACTGAGATAGTTGTCAACGAACACTGTTACAATTGATAACATTTTCTAGAGAGAAATGTAACGTGTTACTGTAAGACTTGACAGCAAATATTTTCTAAGTTACTCATTTAAAGGCAGTGGTGGATCTGGTCATTTTTCTGATCATCTTCAAAAATGATTTCACTCGAGACTGGTCAGATTTCAGGACTCATTTATGTTCTGTTATTTTAATTCTACGTATAAATGAAATATTTTCTCTAAAATGAGTGTATGCATGAGTACACTGAATAACAGTCCAGATCCGCCACTAAAAGGGGAAGTCTTTACTGGAGAAAAGCAAATCCCTTTTATAGCAGATGAAGGTAGCAATCTTGGCATTCTGTACATCAGACTGGATATGGAATGATTAGATCGCACATTTTTAGTATATTTCTTCACCACGTTATTTGAACTAATGAAATGTTAGACCTTAACCTGAAAATAAGGCTCCAGGGAATTCTTAGAAATTTCTACCATTCTTTCTTCGCTTTGATAGACAGACGCTTCAATCTATTTTTAATTTCGCTCTCGTGAGCTGGAAGAAACATATGAACCACATCTTGTACTTTTTGATAGCAGGTTGTTTTCTTCCATTCTTCGTACAATCGCCCAAAGAAAATCTCTGACATATTCTCTTCAGCATATGTTTCCAGTGGCGGATCTGATCATATTTCTAAGTATCTTGACGACTGCCCTTACAGAAGGCTTGTGACGGGTACCAAATGGTTAGATTTGGACGATAGAATCATTCTAAACGCTCAAATCATTTTTCATGACCCATTTATTTTCTATAGTGGACTCTTTATAACTCGACTCTATTACTTAAATCTCTCCCTAACTCAATCAACTTTGCTTGCACGATGAACTAATAAACTCTCATAGAAAACTCTATTATCGGTTGAATCTCTATAAATCGAACACTTTTTGATTCCCCCTGGATGTTTGAGTTTTAGAGTTTTATATTTATTCTACTCAAAAAAGAGATATTTGCTCTAAAATGAGTGTATTCAAGAATACACTGAATATATTCCATGGTTTCAAGGAAGGATGGGTTGTGTAAGAAACTTGTCCAATAAGGTTCCAATTTGATTTCTAATTCAAGGTTGATGAAAAAGTAGTTCATTATTGACTGTCAAATTGTCAAATAGATATTTGCGGGGTTTGTACTCCCAAAAAGTTTTTATATTCGGTGGGGTTGCAGCAAGACCTACCAGGGATTTATTTTGGGTCTGAACATTTTAGTTCCTATATCTCACTAAAATTATAAGTGGGTCTGATTTTTTTTCCGACTATCTTCCTGTGTCTGCAGCGAGGCTGCGCTGCTGCAGTAAAAATCGATTTAGGCTTGCACTGATGGGAAATATTATAGAAAGGAAGAAAAAAGTATTGGTCTGCTTGAACGTGGTCTATCGATAATAAATTTATTACTTAGTTAGGGAATGGCTTGAGGGAAGGGAAATAAGCGTCAAGCTTTTTAGATTTTTCTCCGAGGCTGAACCTGAAGCACCCAAAAAAATCAGACTTTTAATGGAAATAATTTTTGCTTTAATCCGTTGTAAGTAGCAACGAGTGATCTGAACTATTCTGTAATTCTTTGCTCTGCATTTTATTAAAATCGATCGAAATTATCTTTCTGATAATTTTGCAGAAATTCTGTGATTCTTGTGAAGTTAGAAGAAAAAAAGTTTCAAATCTTTTTTTTTTACTAAACACATTATTAAAGCACATGGTGAATTATTGGAGAACCATTGAGTATCAAAATGAGTTACAGAGAAGCTTGACGCAAAGCCTTAGAACTCTCCATTAGACTCATCACTTAATCAGATGTTTCCAAGAAAATGTGTTAACAGCTGGATCTGAAACAAGACTTAAAATTCTGATTGTTTGTAAATCATCTCATAAAAAAAGTATGGTAACAGGCGGCATATATTTTTATGACAAAAACATTAATTTTGAATACATATGGTATTGTAGTCTCTCCAATCTCCAATTTTTGCTATTTCTTTCAATTTTTAGGGGCATAGCTGCCGGGGCACGCGACGCCCCTGAATTTTGAATTAATCTCTTATCAAGGGAGTGATTAATCCCTCGACCAAGGTTTTTGGACCATTCATAATGAGTCGGAGTGACTTGAACATTCGTTAGTAGTTAGTCGTTAGTCTTTCTAGAAATCATTGTATAAAAATGAAAAGGGGAAGGGGAAAAGTTCGTGAATTACGATATTTATTCTTGACAAACAACGCCTCGAATTATCCTCGGTTCCAATTTCTATCTAGACACAATATTCTACCAGGTAATTTTCTTGGACTCAATTCCCTTTGATCCACTGCGGGTTTGCTTTCGAGACCAAAACCTGTATATACAAAAGGACTGTCCAGATATGTTTCTATTTCTAGCCTTGAGAAAAGGTGTCCACCTTGTTGTAAAAAATATCAATCTACCTGAGAAATGTAAACATCTAGTTGCTAAAAGCAAACACTAGTAACGCGATATTTGATACCATAAAAACAAAACACCAATACAAGTCATATGATTGAACATTCTTTTGAAGAAAATACCGCATATTTTTGAAATGATTCTTTATTTTTTGTAAAATCTAATTTTACTCGAGGATGGAGAACATTCATCTTTTTTGTATTTTTTATTTACATTACGGTATCTATGACAAAGATTATAATTTTTTTATATTTTTCGGCCAATCAAATGGTCTGAATCAAATTTTAAATTAATAAAGAAATTTCATTGGTAGAGAAACAACATAATATAAATATCCATTCATTTTAATGCAGATGTTTTTTAGTTCACGAACAACATTGAACTATACGGACTGAACACTAGTTAATAGTTCAAAGTCATTAAAGTAGAACTGCTACTCAATACTACATTAATTTAGATTTACTTTATTAATCATACCTACCAAAAAAATAGTAAATATGCCTGCCGAAGTGAACTCGAATATAAACACACCCGAAGCAGAAATTGCTAAAGAAGTAGCGTCACAATTTATATCGAAAAAAGTCGGAAGAAATACGAAATGCGATGTACGAAAAGAAGTAGAAATATTATTAAGACTTTCGAAAGAAATTGACTGTAAATATGGTGTAGCACTTAATACCATGTGTAATAAATTAGATTTGACTAGTGAAAACGCGTATATTAAATTCAGTACTGTAGCAGAAGAAATATTAAACGGTGGAGAAAATTGGGGAAGAATTATTATATTATACGCTTTTGCAGCAAAGTTAGCTGAACAATATAAACAGACTAATAACGAACAAATGATTGATAAAATTATAAATTGGCTGAGTTGTTTTGTTGCTAAAAAGTCTTCATGGATTCGAGATACAGGGAAAGGATGGGTAAGCATCTTAAACTTTTTAAAAAAAGAACATAACATAACATAACAACCATTAAATTTTATTAACCTTACACAGATGCAGACTTTGGAGCAGGAGCACATGCATTATCCGCTTGATAAATCCTAAGAATATACAATTTGTCAATTATTTTGATTGCTCGCACACTCATTCTTGTCAAGTTTTTGGTCGTTTAATTTTTCATACAGTAGTCAAGCAAGAAAGCAAGAATTTTAGTATAATTTTTGTTTTGTAAAAGTTTTATATGATAACAGTTTAGTTTCTGCCAACCAAGTTACTTTCTCGTAAACTGAAAGAAAAGATTTACTTTGATACCCAACAGCAATGACAAATTCATTTAATTTCTGATGTTTGGATTCCCTTACATATTTTTTTTGATAGCTTTTTATTCATGTACTCTTATTTCTTTTATAGAATGGATTCATTGATCAATTCCATGAACCCTGTAACACACAGAAAGAAACTGGCTGGGTGCACGGTTTATTCGCAGCCACAGTTGGCCTTGGAACACTAGCTGCTGTGCTTCTAATCAAGAGTTCTTGACCACGATGTGTCTACGCTAAATGTGTTATCAGTTCATGTAACGATTATCATTATTTAGTTGATATAAAAGCATAGATTCTTAGAGGATCAAAATGAATGAATTACCATGAAATTTTATTTTACCTCCTGATCCAACCTGATCATTAAAATCAGCGTCATCCCGAAACATAACATCAAGATGTTTACAATACATCATTGTGTCTTCACTGAAAATTACTATCCAAATGAGAACCTAAAGTACAAAGCTAGGTTACACAGTGAATAAGCGTTGATGCATTACTATTACAGGAGAAATATATTTTGAGTATGCATTATTCTGTGCATGTAAAAGACCCTACAACAGATGGTATGGACTGGCTTCCTAAACAGTACCAGATTTTTATTTATTATGTAAATAGATGTACATATGAACATGATGAAATTTATTTTTAAGAAACTTTTTATGTATAAGGCAAGATACACACCTTACAGATTTTACTTATCTTTTAATGTTTGTTTTCTTTTTAAACAGAAATACATTTAATGTCGATGAAATTGACAATGAAATTATTTCTTGTATTTTTTTTAATGTTATTGCATAGAATTCATTTACTAAACAAATAAGTTTGATACCTTAAGAGGGGTGGTATATCCGCCTAAATATATGTCACAACCTGAACGATTAATTTTGGTGACCCCAAGGATCTGTTCTTCAAAATGTAAAATAATGTTTAGTAGGAAATACCTTTTGGAATTTTGAGCTTATGCCAAATCCATTAAAGCTGCTTACCAATGAATGCAACTTTCAGCTTGTCCTCTTTTTTTTCTACTGATTTATTCAGGGGCAGTTCTGGAGATTTTCCTGACCGGTTACTTAAAAAATGTTGCCCACCATGGTTGGGTGACGAAGATAATTTTGAAAATGAAGTCCCTAAAAATGTCATGTACGAGCATTTTAACCATCATCAATATCGAAATTAATCAAGTAAAAACCATAAAAGACGTTGAAATCATGATAACTAGTTTATCTAAATATATAAAAGAAAAATAGCTAAA
>JAUKPT010001641.1:0-14772 GCA_032273505.1 Nanomia bijuga | reverse complement strand
TGATTTGCTTAAATGTAGAATCAACCAATCATATTGTTTCTTACAGTTCAAATATTCAAATATCAATGGAAATTAGGTGCATAAAATATTGCAGACCGCCTTAAAAATCACAATCACAGAATTGGGTACTAGCGCGTTTTTTGATACTAAAGTGACTCTGAATTTTCCGAGGGTGTAATCAATTTTATTCGTCCTTAGAGAATAAAAAGCATTAAATAAACTACAGCTAGTTCAAAATGCTGCTAGTCTAAGTTAATAATAAGATCTTGTCATTGATTAAGAATCAGGGAGCAAATTATATAGTCCACTAATGTTCATATGGGCTAGCCCCATCATCACTTATTAAGATATTATCGAAACTCAGAGAGAACCTTGATAGGTGAACAGTATCAACCAAAAAGTAACTTTGGTGATAGATCTTTTGTTAGAGTTGCACCAAAAGTTTGTATGGGAAGCAAGGAGAGAATGGTGTGAACATGAATATCAATGATCTTAATGACAAATGCACACTTGTATACACCTCCATATGGTGACCATAACAGAAAAGACTAATCAAGTTTTGACAGGCATTACAAATTTACAATATTAGAAAATTGCAGTCCCAGAGATCTATCAAAGAAAGAACACCTAAAAAAAAAAGAAAAAAAAATTAAGATCCATCATGTAGGTGTTCAGAGTAAACCACAACAGTCCATTTGGTTTACCTTTACTTATCTGATTCTTGTAAAAATAAGTATTGTTTTATTTTATTGAGTGTATTTTAGGTGTGTCTGTTAAGGTAAGCAGGTTAGAGTAAGTTAAATTAGTTGGGCAACTAATTAACCTGGATTAGCAATCAACATTGCTTCATTATGAATAGTCTCTTCAAACTCAAATTAGGTGGACACTCCATTAACCTGGATTTGTAATAAACATTGCTTTATCAAGTTTGAATAGTTTCTCCCGAATAAGAAGATTGTGTATAGAAAATCAAATAGTACTGAATAAATATTTAATCTGCTAGGCCCTTTGGCTAAACATTTAGCTTACATAGTATATTCTAGGAAACCATCCATCAAATCTATGTCATTTCCCCCCTGAGTGCTCCCTGTTTTTAAACACTTGTAGATGAGTGGTACACATTATCTCCTCAATACTTTTTAGTATATAGATAGTATTGCTAAAATCTATTTTGTGTTTTTAGTATTTATTTAGCTAATCAAAATGTATTTTTCTTATTTAGGCATTTGAAAATCAAAATGTACATCTTGCCATTTAGCTTGTTCCATTCTTTGATCTTTTAACCATTGGGAACAATAAGTCATTATTTTTTGTAGTACTTTCTATTTAACATTTAAACTATTGTTGCACAGCTGTGCTAGTCAACCATCACTCACTCACAAGCATGTCAAGCATTGCCCTATACTTTCCTATTTTTTATTTAAGATACAAAGATAGCTAAAGCTTAGTAGGGAACATGCTTGTGTGTGTCTCTGTGTCCGTCTTTCTAATTCATTTAGCCCTCTTGGCTTCTTGGGCATCGTTTGGTAAGAATTCTTCAAATTTAGATGTCTGCCTGTGTCTTTCTCTGTGGAAACAACCAACTGAAAGTTCAACATCTGAGGATCCGTCAACCCTAACTAATAAGTCACATTAGTCAGTGATAATAGAAACTCCAGAAACCTTGTCGGTTTGGTCAACCTCACCTATAAATACTGCACACGCTGAGTGTGCAAATCAGCTCTCACTGACGACCTTAGTGAGTGGGGGACCTATTTCTGACACTACCAAGTAAAAAATGTTAATTACGCAATCTGGTATGGTTTGTCATAACAAGCTATGTTTAAACGTCAATACTCGTCACAACACAAATTTGATGTAACATTGTGACGGGTTGTGACAATAACTCATTGTGAGCTATGAAATATTCCTCACATTCAGCATGTTAAACCTAACCCGAATCGATTGATAGAAAACATTATAGAAACCAGGTCATGAGCTGATAATATTATGAATGCTGACTTATGAGCAAGTACATATAAAGTGTTTAGCTGTAATATCTTTCTATGTGTAGGAAAATGATTTTTTGTCTTGAGTTGAAAATTAGAAGCATCATTAGGAGAGAAAAAAAGTCCCCAACTTTGATATAAATTTTTGCTTACAATATGAAATCCTGCCTCAAAGAATTGGGGGGGGGAGCATGACTAAATTTGTTTTGAAGAGGCCGTCCAGATTATTGTTGGATCACGATTGGAAGAAAAATAAGTAAAATAGTTTGTATGTGCTCATATTCTCAGTTCATGACTTGGTTTCTACAATGTTTTCCATCAATCGAGTCAGGTAAGGTTTAACATGCTGAATGTTAGGAATGTTGTCACAACTCATCACAACGTTACATCAAATTTGTGTTGTGACACATATTGACATAAACATAGCTTGCAATGATAAACCATAGCAGATTGTGTAATTGATCTTTTTTTACTTGTTAGTGTGAGGTTATCAAAATCAACATGGGTGATTGAGCACATGGAGTATATGGTAAAGATAGTGACCTAGAAAATATATATAATATTCCAAATAAGATAAACAAAAGTTTATATTTCCACCATCATTTCTTGGTGATTTCTGTTTAATTTATGAGCCCTATACAATTACAAATGAATTATTCTGATTGTGTTTGATGAAAAGAATCCATGATATACACATTTCGTACTTAAAAATAGAATACTAAGATAGGGCTTGTCAGCCTCTGTATTCTACTCTTTTTGACTTGTAGGGAGATTTTAGATGGTAAATTGAGTCTAGTTTTGAGAGGGATGATTTATTATTTTGTAAAGTTGTTGATGTTTTGTCACTACAAATTTACAAGGCATATTCATAGTTAAAATATTTTGTTCAGGAAATTTATGTAAGTTATTTCTAACTTACCAAACCTACTTTTGTTTTTGTTTATGAAGTTTATGAATAATGCTGATATTATATTTTCAGGGCTAATGAATATATACTAAATTCCTAAAGAAACAAAAAAACATCTTTGTGAAATAAAGCACTAAATTACTGTTTTTATTGCAAAGAAAAGAGATAAATTAAGGTGAGTATGGAGTCAAAATGTGTTCCTTCTGAAGGTGCGCTGTTGTGTTGCCGATCAGGTCAGAGAGATTTATATTTATAGTTTATATGTACTTACCCTTAATAAAATAATTACAGCATAAAATTATGAAGGTAAAACACAGGATTTTTGGATTACTTGTATCTTTTAAATTTATTTTAGACAGGTATTTTATACAAAATGAACAATGAAACTGCTGCAAATAAAATGCAAGAGCCTGAGCTTCTTAGTGAAGTACCGCCTATACTGAAAAGATTGGCAAAAACTGTTGCATATGCCTTTTATGAACCTGAGTTGATAGTTACCATAAGCCTTCTTACCAAATACCCATGCATAGATGAAGACACCCTTATTGAAAAACTTCAGTTTGATAAACGTCAAATGCGACAAGCATTATCGAGGCTGAAGAATGATAAACTTGTGAAGCAAAGAGTAATAAAAGAAAAACAACCAGATACTGGGAACTTTAACATATACAATTTTTATTTCATTAATTACAAAATATTTGTAAATGTTGTTAAGTATAAACTTGATCATATCAGGAGAAAACTAGAAACTGAAGAACAGCAAGTTCGAAACCGGCCATCATTTCAATGCCAAGATTGTGATAGTCATTATTCTGATCTTGAAGTAGATCGTCTTATAGATTTTGCTACAGGAGATTTAAAATGTACATTTTGTAGTGGGGTTGTAGAAGAAGATCCTACTCAAATAAACTCGTTAGGGACAGGTTCATCTCTTGGTAAATTTAATGAACAAATGGAAACAATATTTAATTTACTGAAAGAATGTGAACATATCAATTTAGCTCCCGAAGTTTTAGAACCAACACCTTCAACTGATGGCTTGAAACAATCAGGACATAAAACACCACATACTGGGACCAAAGGTGGTTGGTCAACAGATAAAAAATCAATTGATCTATATGATCAACGTATTCAAATTAATGTTGGTGATGAAGTCGAGAAAAATAATGTTGCTGCTGCACCTAAGGAGCTACCTGCTTGGATAACCAAAAGTACTGTATTTGAAGAAAGTGCTCTTGATAGTATACAAAACCCATCAGTCACTCAAACGCTTCCTTTAAATTCAGATGAAACCAATCAAGTTTCGCGTGATATTATGTCTGATCTATTAGCACATGAAAGTGAGAAAAAGAAATCAAATATGGATACTGAAATGGTGGATGAAAGTTCAATTAATGAGGGAGAGAAGTACACTTCAGATTTTGATTCAAATCAAATACCAACTTCAAGTGAAGGGGTTACAGAAGTGGCTGATATGGCTGATAGTGATGAAGAAGAAGATGAAGATGAAAGTGAGCATTCTATCAAAGTTGGAGATGTTACCTATACTATCGCCGAAATAAATGATGAAATAATAGAAAAGATGACAAAAGAAGAACACAAAAATTATTTGGAAGTATATAATGATATGTGTGATCAATTTTACTGATTATATTTTTAATTCTTATGAATAGTTTTACCTTCAGTGGTTAATAGACCTAAAGATATTTCCTTATTGGTTTTAATAAATTTATGAATATTGAAATGTCTAATTTATCCATCTTAAATTACTATTTATACTTGATAAAACTATTAACAAACTATAGTATTTATTGGTTTAAATTGTTTAAGTTTAAGTTTTAAGGTATCTAAATCATATTGTATAATAGTTATTTCCAAAATACCATCTGATCCTGCATATATTGTTATCATGTTTGTGGCTTTATTAGTCCCCACTTCAGTAAAGGAAGGTCAGAATGCATCTCATTTTTATGATGTGATTAACAAAAAAAGTTGAATATATCTCGCTCCTTTCATCATTATTAAAAATAATTTTTTTATTTACATTTCCTGCTGCAGCATATAAATGCATTAAAATAGTTTTACTTTTTAAAAAATAGTCATGAAAACATCAAGTTTTTTAATAGGGCGTGTCAGAATGGATGTTGACAAAAATGTTATGAAATCATTAATCAAACATGCTTTTGTTTACTGTTTAAATGAATTTATTCTAATGGAATTTATTTTTAATGTTTTGGAATTATTGATTAAATGGTATTAATGATCGATTATAATGATAAACATTTCAGATCTTAGAATTTTTATGCAAATCTTTTAATAAATCATCAATTACGATTTTGTCAAATGCTTCAATTACAAATTTAAAGTATGAGAATAGTATCATAAACTATTAACTTAACGTGTTCAAATTTTGGTTGAATATATGCAGGGTTAAAACCAAAAAAAAGTTTTTACCATTTACATAATGCTGAAATTGTTCCGTTCTATCAAATAAAGTGAAAGTGAAAGTAGTGAGATTTTTTACATTTTGGTAAGCTATAAGATGGCATCAAAATTTCATTGTTCTGGTTGTTTCTTCAGAAATTAAATAAAGCGCACAAAATATAAGACATTTTGTAACTTTAAAGGTGTCTCAATGTTAAAAATTAAGCTTTGTTATGTCTTATCTTTTGTAAGTAATATTTTTCAGCGTCAATCAAAGTGGACACCTGATTAAGACTGACAAAAACCTCTGGACAAACTCTCAAAACCTATATAAAGTGGACAGTATTAAGCGGACGCCTGGTTAAGATTGACGAATCTATCGGTCCTGCAATATCAAATGACAAACAATTCATTTTTTCGAAAAGCGGTGTAGCAAAAATTGCTTTTCATTTAATTTACTTACAATTTACACACAGGTATTTCTAATCCATATCCACCACCTCGATTAACGCATGATTTTACAATAACTTACTTCAACCCTTATTGACAAGAAGGTAGAGACAAAAACTCAGATCAGATGTCTTGAGGAACATGTCCGAAAAATTTATTCTCATTAATGATAGCTAATGCGTGTTCATCATCAAATAATATTAGAGGTTTTTTACTTGAACAGTTTTTTGACTTATTTTTTATTTTTTATTTGCTGTTTGATATTTTATCTTATTTAGGAAGACACTAACCTATCTTGAAAATATATTCCAATGGAAATTTGTACTTTTCGTGTTCATCTTCTCTTTTTCAAAGGAATTCTGAAAACATACATTTTGTTTCCCTCCCTCTTATTCTGACCAATCTTTAATGTATGGGCATTTATCCGCCCATCCACTATTTTCCAAGCACTAAAGAAAAAAAGCACTGGTCGTATTTTGGTTCGATTCCTTGTTTAGCCCTAGCCATTCCTCTTAATCCTACCTTACTCTGGAATTCAGTTTTCTATAATTTATTTTGTCTATTTAGGAAAAATGTAATATGGTGTGCCACCCTGTTGGATGAGTTTTCTAGTCACAAACTAAGCTTGATACAGTACCTGGTCCTGCACCATAATATCTATTTGCTTGTTTTTGACCGCCCAACCACCATGACAGCTATTTAATCCTAAACCTAGAAAAACCTGACAAGTGCCTAACTCCTTCAAATCTTTAAAAATCATGCATACTATCTGGAGTTATAGTCCTTAATATGATCTACCAGGAAAATCAAAGAAAATGATTTTTGGTCAATTATTTTGCTGACTTCATCATTTTTTGTGATGATGTCATCATATTTGTCCGGAAAAATGATGTCACTAGCTCTAGATTTCAAAAAATCTGTTGGAGATGTTTCTCATAACACCATAAACATATCCTAAAGAGATGAGCATTATATCATTACCCAAACATGTGTAGATATCTTATTGTGATGGCCTAGAAAACTGGTCATGGTTTTCTTCAATAAGTTCCCCCCTCACAGTGTACATCGTTGAAAATCGTAAAAAATGGTCACAGCAATTTATGTATATTTTTCACAATTGTTACAATTTTTGACGATTTTCGATGATTTTTGACGATTTTCAATGATTTTTGATGATGGGGTCAAGCAGTTGGTCCCAGATACCCAAATCAGTTGGTCCGTGGTGGTGGCCTCTGGGATTGCAGTTAGTCTGTGTGTGTGGTCCTTTAGTTATCTTTTTAACAGTTGGTTTTATGGGATTTTTTTCAAGATTTTGTGATTTTTTTTGGAATTTTGAGATTATTTTTCAGGATTTTGTTTTTTTTATCGGGATTTTGGGATTTTTTCTGGGATTTTTTTTTGGATTTTTCCTCAACGTGCCCTATGAATCTTAAATGATATGAAATGATCTGTCATCATGAGAAAAGGTTAACTTAATGAAGGAGGTGATTCACTAGGTCCTGTAAGACAGTTAGCTGCAAATTGTAAAATCCAAGGAAATTCGGCAAATAAGGGTGATCCTTATATCAGTTATCTGAAAATACACTTTTTTTTAAACCTTTTTTAATAATTTATAGGTAGGTGAAAAAAAATAGTTCTCACAAAATATAAATGGTCATAACTCAACAACTATTTATAGTTGATACAAAACTATGTGCTATGTGCTTTCGAAATAAAAACATAATTTTAACAATTAAAAATCATGCAAAAAAATTTCAATGTCTACTTGCCAGCCCACTGACCGTACTAAATTACTTAAATTACTTAAATTACTAATCATTAAATTACTTTGAAATGAGTACTACACTTCTTCAGGTGGTTAATTTTTTGGTTTAGTGGGTCATGTATTATCGTCTAGAAAATGGTCAATTATGACTCGTGAGAGAGGTTGTTGATGAGAATAATTGACTCAATTATAGTGTGCGAGGGTAACTCAAATGCCCCTGAAATACCCTGAAAGTGATCTCTGTAATTCCCCTGAAATCCCCTAAAAATCAGTTCCTTTTTTTTATACTTTCATTCTTCTTACAAAATATATTGAATTTGTTTGTATGTATTAGATCACTTCAAGGTATCTTAGAAATATTTCCTACAATGAATGTGAAGATTCAGAAGCATATAATTAGCCCCAAAAGGGCCCAAAATCTGATTTCCAGCCAAATTAAGTAAAATATGTCAATATTTTGGTAGAATAAAGGACAAAATTTAGTTAAATAATTAATCGTTCATCATGGGTCTATTCTTCATGTTCTTTCAATTAGGATATAATTCACTTTACACTTATGTACAAACTGCAACATCTTGTGTGATACCCTACCCTGTGGACATCTTGAGGTGATATGCCGGGGGGGGTGGGGGGGGTGGTCATCACAAATTTTAAACAGCACATTAGAATAAAAGAATAGTTATAGATTACTATGAAATTATAAAACATCTTGACATTTTTGTATCATAGTGCCCTTAAACAAGTTTTCATTATTTTGGAAGTTAAAAAAAATATATGATTATGATTTATTGTTTTCATTTAGATTAAATGTGAAGGGAGAAAACTTAAACAAACCATTAACATTAATGTTCTTTCTTTGATAAATTGGTCTTGACTTGCAGTATTGGTTGAAATAAATAAAATCATTAACAAGATGGACGATAACGCCAAAATTGATACTAGTCGATTGGACACAAAACCTCAAACCATATCAGATGCATATGCAGTGCCTGCAAATTTTCTTGAAATAGATGTTAGTAATGCCCAAATTCATGGTGTTGGGAAAAAACGATACACAGATTATGAGGTTCATATGAAGACAAACATACCAATATTCAAATTAAAAGATTCATCAGTTCGTAGGCGCTATAGTGATTTTGAGTGGTTGAGATCAGAACTTGAAAGAGATAGCAAAATAGTTGTTCCTGCCCTTCCGGGGAAAGCCCTATCAAAGATGCTTCCCTTCCGATCAGATGATGGAATATTTGAAGATGAGTTCATTGAAGAACGGCGACAAGGATTGGAATCCTTTGTTAACAGAGTTGCTGGTCACCCACTTGCTCAAAATGAACGTTGTGTTCACATGTTCTTACAGGAACCATTTATAGACAAAAACTATGTTCCTGGTAAGATCAGAAATGTATAAATGATTCAGGTGTATGAATGATGGAATTGGGGTATTCGTTTCCATTGTTAATCTGACAAGAATTTTTCAAATTTAAATATTACTCATTCTATGTCTATTTTTTATAACTTAATAACTGATACAGTAGTGAAGTTTTATGCATAATTAAAATATGTCATCTGAAATTGTTTATCTATTATTTTTATTTTTTCAGTTTTTGAACTGATATTGGCAGGATCATTAACACCTGGATAAGTAAAATATTTGAAATGTTTCTAAAGGTTTATGCAAAGTTTTCTATAATTAATCTGGTAGAATATTTCAAATTATTTTGAAACTTTTTTCAAAGAAATGGTTCTTATAATATAAGTAATAGACGCAATAACTTAATTTATTTCATGCAACTAATGTACAAAAAATTAGATAGTTGACAAGATATATTTCCCTCCAAGTTTCTATCACCCAATTTTTTATTTATGATTCTGAATGATTTTAGCTTGAGCTCCCAACACTTTCTTTCTCATTTTGTATGTTATTTACTTGGATATGCCTTGATTTGAATACCTTTTTCCACAGATTTATGCATATGATTTTAACAAAAAAACTTTAAATTTGTTTGCAATGCATGTTATCGATAATGAACAGATAAAATGTAAAGATAAAAATGATTCCTCCCTCTCGTTTGATGACATTTTTATTTTTTTTTATTTTTACTATGTTAATGTTGATCAACAAAGGATAGCATAAAGCAAGTATATGATGCAGTAAACAGTTTTCTTGTTAATGCAAGGTCTATTACACATCCACATGTGATTTGCATCAATCCTTGATTTTATGTATACTTTAAGTCATCCCCCATATCATCTTCCTTGTGACCAAAACATCATAGATATAGTGTAATTAGTTTTCTAACATATAAAGATGATTTTTTTAATCAATTAACATCAGGAAGGACTTTGTTTGTAATTTCTTGTGTAACCGATCTTTAACCCTATATTTTATTGAAAACCTTGTTAGATTCATTGCTGTGGTCTGTAAATTATTTAATTCAAATTTTTTGACCCACACTCTGGAGGTGGTCCTATAAATTCACCCATCATCAAAAACCAATCATGAAAGCTTTCTGAAACTTTGCAATAAGTTAGAGGAAAATGACAGAGGTAGAAAGAAAATGAGCATAAAATGAATTAATAAGCTTCTTGTTTTATTTTGTCTTCTAACACTTGAGTTATCATCAGAAAACCTTCAAAAAACCCAGCCATTATAGGGTTGAGATACTTGTAATGTACTTAAAAAGTTTTGCAGGTATAATGCTCAATGTGAAAATTAAGTTAGCCAAAAAACTCGCAAAATCATGTAAGCTTCTACCTGCGAAATTTCAAAGTAGATCACAAGAATCATCTCAACCCTGTAATGACTGGGCTTTTTGAAGGTTTTTTGATGATAACTCCAGTGTTAGAAGACAATATATACCTTTAAAGTTTTAGTTTAGTGTATATCTTGTTATAAGTATTCTGATTGATAATGTATGTGCTGGAACCTGAATCAATTAAGAAGCTTGAGCTTCCTTCTACATCAAGGGTAACATCTGATTTTATTTCGATGTGCCAATCTTGAAGGCATCATAAAGAAATTCTCAACTTCCTAATTGAGCTCATATCTCAAAAAATAGTGTGTGTGTGTTTGTCTGTCTGTCTGTCTCGAAGGGCATTGTTTGGTGAGAATTCTTCAAATTTAGATGTCTGTCTTGAGAGTTAGAGAGATCTACTATTGGGATTTTTGCCCCACGAAGCCGGATTTTCGATTTTCGATTTCGATATATTGTCCGAAAACTGTCATTTTTAGTAGTTTTTTACGATTTACTCAAAAACGTTGCAAGTTTTTTTAGTATAATGTAGCTTCTCAAAAAAAACTCATGTCTGGGAAAATTCGTATTCTTGAGATATTGTGGCGAAAATTTAGCAAACTGACTAACTTCAAAGCCATTATACAACCTGATCTGTTCGTTTTGGTTGAGATGGAGATTCTTTATATCGATTTGGCATAGATTAAACTATTTGCATGCAAATTTAGAAAGTATTTGGGTCAACAATTACGACGCTGTGGCCTGAAAACTACAAAAATATTGAAAAAAATCAAAATGATTTGTCCGGACACCTGTTTTTAGATATTTATCAAATGAATATTTGATGTTTTTTTGATAGGTATGTGTAGAAAACAAGTTGAACAACATTTCTGAGACGTTTAGTGAAGTTTCGAGCAGTTGTTCTGGATATACAGCCCTACAAGTGACGAACATCAATCAAAATTTAAAAAAAATGAAACTTTGCTGCCATTTTGCAAAAAATTGAGTCGTTAAATTTTTTTTAATTTTCCAAAATATATAAGAATTTCAATGAATACTTTATGATTTTCAACAATACAGTATTGTTCTCCATATTATTAACTACTTTAAAACCAATAATGGATATGACAATATCTTATCTGGTTCAGAAGTTATGGTACAAAACGTTCAAAATTGACGAAAAAAATTATGATTTTTTGACCGAATTTTTCAACTCTGATTATATCAAGAACGACATAAATTTTCATGATGATTCTAGGTATGGTAGCCATGGATGACATGAAGATTTTCATTGACATCATAACTTCATCAATATGCATTTTTCAACTTAAATGAAACTTAAGGATTTGAACAACCTCCAAAAATTTGCATGTATTGAAAAAATCTAGTTCTCGAGATAATTACGATTAACTGCAAAAAATATCTTTTCTTTTTAAATTCCAACTTTTCCGCCTTTTTGCTAAAAATCAGGTGATCAGATTTTTTTTTAATTTTCACAAAAAGGTAGCCCTTAACGATTTAAACAACCTCCAGAAAAATGTAAAATATTTAGTTCTCGAAATAATTGCGAATAACGAAAAAAAAGTGTCGAAATTAAACGAAAATAGACGGGAAAGTGAGTTTGAAGCTTTATTGTGTAGATTTCTAAGAACAACAATTAAGTATAGTTCTGCATATCAGCAACTACTGTAGTACCAATAGTTATGACGATATCTCATATGGTTCGGAAGTATTGTACAAAATGTTTGAAAATGACGAATTTTTTTTCGATATTTTGGCCGATTTTTTCATATCTGAATACCTCGAGATTACTTAATAGGATGGTTCTTGTTATGATGGTAGCCATGGATGACTTGAAGATAATTATTGACTTGTTAGCTACATCAATTAGCCTAACATGCCCGGAAATCAAAATGTTCACATTTTTTCCATTTTAATAAAACTTTGCCGCGGTTTTTCAAAAAAACAAAACAAGTCATCAAATATTTTTCAAACTTCCTAGAAAGATAGTCTTTAGTGATTTAAACAACCTCTAGCAAACTGCATGTCTTGAAAAAATCTAATTCTCGAGATATTCACGATTAACTGAAAAAAACTGTCGAATTTTGATGAATATAAACTTTTCAATTTTCCAAAAGTTTTAATTGTTTATTTTTTTTTACTTCTGGAGTTATGATGATAATCAATATTTTTCAGATATCGAATGGTTATTTTTTATTTCAATTGAAGATCAAAGAAGTTGAGCCATTTGCCCAGTAGGCAATTTGTATTTACAACATAGTCAAGTCATTTATTTGATTTCTTTGTATGTGCTTCTACAAACTGAATTAAAGTGTTTCATTTTATTGCAAAAACTACAGGTTTTCTCATAGGCAGAAATACATGTTCTTTCAATTTCTTTTGCATTTTTAGCTGTGATTTAGATGAGCATCTTCCTTTAGTAATGTTTTCCTAATTAAAGGATCTGTACAGCTTCTTATTAACTTTTTTATAACTGCTTCTTCCTCACTGTAATTGTCATAATCGCAACTATTAGCACCAATTTTTAATTGAGTTGAAAAATTGTCTACACTCTCATCTCATCTTGTTTTAATAGCATAGTGCAACGTTGACGTCACAATCACTTTAAAAACATAGTAATTCACGGTTGATGGCTGCTCTTTTTAGTATTAAATTATTAGTAGAGGATGTACCTGGTGCGAAGGTGGTCAAAGGTTGATGAATAAAGAGTGGTATTTCATCAAGTACGTGCGTGTCTCCCTTAACAAAATGAAAATCTAGAATTGAAAAAGAATCATGCCTACTTTTTCCAAATACAGATTCAATTATTAGTTACTGTAGCAGTATATTTCGATTTTGTTTTATATTCGAGTGGTATATCCTTTTATTCAACATATTTTTCGTGATGAACATTTGCAACAGAAAATTGTTAAAGGAGCAGGTCATTTTTGGTATCAGGTTTTGGTTCCAGAATTTTTTATCCCAAGAGTACCTCACAAATTGTTACCAATCATTAGTTTTTTTATAGAATTTAAGAAATTTTCACACTTCGTTTATCAAGAATCTTTTATATGATGTACGTAATTCCAAACATGTGGAAGTTGAGAGCTCCCGTAATATCAGGGTTCCCAGTGGTTTGAGAGCACCAAAAATCAAGACTATCCAGACTTTTGGTCCTTAAAAACTACATTATTATTCCAGACACAACCACATAGTTGAGAGCCAGTTGTTTCACCGTTACTGGCTAAAATATATGAATATTGTGATTGATTGAAAAAGTATTTATTGAGGTACTTTTGGAAATAGATAGATAAATTTTTCTTTGTCAGTTCATGGGACAGCAATTCAGTCAATTTTGTCAATGATAGTTTTATCATTAACCTCATACTGCACTGGGATCCTTTTCTCCTTTCTTATTCTTCTTGTATCTCCCTTAAGAGAGTTTTGGCGGTATTCATCGAAAGCAACGATAATTGTTTGAGAACAGGACGAAATGTCAAGAATTCTGTCAAGAAAAACTTGCTTTTTCAGCTTTAGTAGTACTTGCATTGCATCAATAACTGACAAATTTACATCGATATTTTCAATGTTAACAAAGGCAGAACTTCCTACATGTTTGCAGACCGAATGTACTAATTCTGACTTGTCTTCTCCCCCATAATAAAACTCTTCATTCGTTTTCATGAAACTTCTTGCTATTGAAGATAGTCCATATTCACCAACAATATTGGGCAATCGATATCACGAGTTGAAGAAACGATCGAGCATTTGACAAATTCGACAGCTTCTGAAAATTCTTGTACTTAGTCATTTACCTTTACACGATTAGATGTATCACATGTCTTGAAAGTAGGTGATTTAACTTTGGTCAATGGAGCAAAAATGCTATTTTTTTGAAGACGTTCATTGATGAATTCTTTGTATAATTTCACCAATAGTTTATTGCACTTTTCTTGGAAGACTCGACCTGTAACATAATTATACATATTTTTGTTTTCAGTTACATCACATTAATCTTTTTCATTGAAAACTTGGACAAGGTTACTTATTTCATCATTTGGGTACTTTGTTTCAACGGGTTAAGATGGCGATGAGTTACTTTTTCATTCTTTAATACCACCCATTACTTGCATGTCACAAACGATTTCTTTTAGAATAGGAGCAATCAAAAAGCAACGTGTACTTGCATTTTCTTGTTTTGTGATTCCCTGAAGACCACCTTGAATTTTTAGAACCTTATTTTCTCGTTGCCAGCATGATCACGACCAAGAGCTACAAAAGGCACCTGTGTTTTCTGTAGTTTCCTTCGTTAAAGTATTCACACGTTTCAACGTCATTGGTTTTAGGAGACATCATATCAGCAAGAAATACAGGCATCCACATTCTATATTTTATTCGATTCATCATGATTATTTCAGGCATCATGCTTTGTAAACTGGAAAGATGTAACTTCCAATTACGGGATCTAGAGGCACAAATGAAGTTGAACAAATTACTTAGCATATCTAA